>CM037852.1:131225990-131260863 GCA_021234595.1 Delia radicum
AAAAAAAAACTACTAAATTTTAAATTCTAAAACTTCCGTATTAAAAAGAAAATTTGCATATGAAAATTAGAATTAGTTTTAATTGAAATTTAGATAACACCAATTGAAATTCAGAAAATTTCATTTAATATTAAAAAAAAAATTCAAAATTTGCGAAAATTCTAAAATATTAATTTTAAATTCAAAACATTCTCTAAAAAAAAAAACCATTAAAAATTAAAAGTTTGTTTTATTTAAAAATCAGAAATCATTTGAGAGATATCTAATTTAAATCCAAGTAATATTTAATTTAAAATCCTTAAATTAACGATTGGAATTTAAAAATTCGACTTGAATCCAAAAACATTATTTAAATTCAAATGCATATTAACTTAGAAATCCGGCTACGGTGGAAACTAAAGATTTCATTTGGCTTTTAACAATTTTTTTTTTTAATTTTATTTGATTGATTTGGTGCAGCCATGAGCACATGTCACCCGATTTTACCTTTTAAATAAAGCTGTATATTCAGGTGGTCGGGATTTTAAATTAAAATTTTTAAAAACTGTATTCTATTAGACAATTGCATTTTTTCAATAAACCAATTCTTTACTACACTGATAGAAATTTGTGGCGTACTATTAATGAATTCCTTCATTAATCCAATGAATTTTTTCATAAAAAAGTCCCCAAAGAAACGTTTCATTGAGTCAATGAAAGGTGTTTCATTAAATCAATTTTAATGAATGGTTTCATTGACCCAATGAAAATTTCATAAAGTATATGAAATTTTTTCATTAATCCTAGCCTAATCGTTATGATAGTTTCATGTGTTTAATGAATAAAATTCATAGTTTGTATGAAATATTTTCGTTGATATTTAATAATTTGCACTTTTTATGATTATTTTAGCATTCAAATTACAAATTTTGAAAATAAAATTTTTTTATCCATAAAAAAGAAATATTTTAATTATTGTACTTTTTTAAAATTATGTTTATTAAGAACTTTAATGATTGAAAAAATCGTTTGAATATAATTAACAGGCATTAAAATATTAAAAGCCGAACTAAAAAAACCAATTTTAATTTATTTCTGATTTTATTGTTTTATTTTTACGAAATTGTTCAACCTTGCTTTACATTTTTTATAATTTGTGTTAAAAGATGACATATTTCTTAAATGTCGGTACAAAAATATGCAATTTTTTATTGATCTGGCTTGGAATTCTGTAGAATGATCGACGATTATAGTCCACTTTTTGTAGTTGTGTAACATCGTCAAAACGATAACAATTTAGGTCTGGTTTGCAAAAAAACTATATCGTTTTTCTTAGAGAATCTGTTCCCTGGAATTTAGTGACCAACTATTCAAATTCGTCAAAACTTTTAGCTCTAGGCAAATTTAATAAAAAAAATTAATTTATATCAAAGTTTCGGTTAATTCTGTTTAAAAGAAATTTTTCAGTTTTTTTTATTTCAAATGATAGTACAAAAAAAATTTTTTTTTTTTATTACAAATCAAAATTTTTATTGAAAAAATTTAAAATTTTTCCATTGATTTAATGATTTTTTTTTTATGAAAAAAATCATAAAAAAATTTTTATGAAAAAATACCAATATTAATGAATTTTAATTCAGTTAATGAAATTTTTCATTAAACCAATGAATCGATGGTAAATGAAATCGTTTCATTAATACTATGAAGGAAAATTCTATCAGTGTATGCATATATTTAAAGACAAAGAATTGGCAATACAATTAAAAAATACACCTTTCCAAACACATTAAAAATTTCAATAAAGAACTGTCTAGATTTCAGGATTTTAAAATATTGCCACCCTGATGGTGGCAATATTGTCAAAATGTCATAATTTGTATGACAACATTCTTATTTTAATATTATTTTTAGTTTACTTCAATATTTATTTATTATTTATTTATTATTCTTCAATTAAATAACCGAGCCCAAAGGCCATATATGGCTAAGAAATAACTACAACACAAGACTACTGTATTATATAAAACAAAAATATAAATAACAATATAATATTAAACAAAAAGAGAAATAAACATATATTATAAAATAGTGAAAACATTAGAAGTTAAAAGAAAGAAAAGGAAAATAATATAAAGGCACTGTAAACCAATGAATAATTACAATCACACGTTCCATTAAAATGTCAAAAATATTATAACTCATTACCTTGAGCATAGATCAAAATTTTGCGTTTAAAAGTGTAGAATGGTAATTCTAACGACTTGAGCTCTGTAGGCAAGTGATTAAAAATATGAGCTACCCGGACATGAAATGATCGTTCTAAGAGTGAGGTTAATCTAGGGATTTGAATTTGACGATTTCGTGTAGAATGGCCAAAAGAAAAAAATGAATTCAAATATACAAGGTCATCATTATGATTAATCTTATAAAAATAAAGTATAGTCCTTACTTTAACATAGTTCGAAAATGGACAACCCTAAGATCTAGAAACATACGGCGTCACATGGGTACGATTAAGTCTCCTTAAACAAAATAGATAACGGATTACTCTATTAAACAACACTGAAAGCCTTTTCATAATGTAGCCAAAAGTGCCACTATAAACTTCAATGCCGTATAAAAATAAAGGCATAATTAAAGAATGTATGAGCATAACCTTGATTCTCATAGGTAAAATTAAATTAACATTATAGAGCCTACGCAAAGAGTAGTTGACCCTAGAAATAACATAATTTACATGTCTTTCGAAATTTAAACTATTGTCCAACCACAAACCAAGACACTTGATTTGATCGACAAACTCAATATTAGTACCATTAATATTTATTACCAAATCCAGTAAGGGTGATCCAAAAAACATAGCCTTTGTCTTATCGGCATTAATATATAGTTTGTTTTCCAACATCCAATCCGTAATATTAGAGACACAGTAATTTAACTGTTGTTGCAAAACATCCGAGAATTGCCTCTCGCCACTAAATAAAAAAAAACAAATCATCTGCATATGCAAATGAAACACATGAAGAAAAATGAATACAATTAAATAAATCGTTGAGATATATATTAAACAACAATGGTCCAAGTACGGACCCCTGTGGTACTCCACTTATAACGGGTAATACATGAGAATATTTATTCCCAATAGATACGTACTGGCCTCTATTTCTGAGATAAGATGATATAAGCCTACAAGAAGAAACAGAAAGACCTGAATTACGATATAGTTTAGAAATTAATATACTATGATCGATCTTTTCAAAAGCCTTCTGAAGGTCAATGGATAAAAGAACATTGACATGGCCAATACTTAAAGACCTTCTAATCGTATCAGTAAGTCCTAAAAGAAGCGACGTGGTGTTTCTACCACATCTAAATCCATATTGAGAATCACTAAAAAAAGAAACATTAGCAATGTGATCCTCTAATTGGTTCTTAAGTATGATCTCCAAAATTTTAGAAAGTACTGGAAGTATAGAAATGGGACGCAAATTATCCATGTCACTAGACTCACCAACTTTTTTAAGATGTACTATCCTCCCAGTTTTCCAGCAAGATGGAAAGATTGATTTGGTAATTACATTATTGACAAGATAAAGAATATATTTACCAACATAAGGTAAAATCAATTTCAAATATTTCAACGGCATTCGATTTAATTGAATATAGAGCAGATATCAGTTCACAAAGATCAACATTATGAAATGAAAACCCACTTTCATCCAGAACATTATCTAAAAAACTATCATCGATAGGGTTATTACCTTGATTAGAAGAAATATACAAATTCAAATCCTCAACATCAACATTATCAACGGTTGATGCATTATCAGCAAGACCGTTAGCATGAAGTGTATTCCAAATCTGCCCTGAGCTTTTATTACAAAAAAGTTTAGCATGCGCACTACGTTTAGCATTACGGATTACCGTCTTAGCATGGTTCCTTAAACGACAAAAAATTCTCCAATTTCAAATATTAAACTATTTCTTCTAAATTTTGTTTTAGTTTTTTTTATTCCTAAATTAATGAAATATATTTTTTTATTATAATATATTAATAAAATATCTAACCAATTAATTAGAAATTTGTAATAAAAATAAGAAAATAGATCAATAACAAATTTATTAAACCGAAAAAATATTAAAACATTACATTTATAACTCAATTACAATGTGTATTTTAACATCTTCAATGTAGATAGGGCTTTTTGTGTCAGAAAAATACACGACAACGGGACTTAACTAACATAACTGTTCGAATATTGTTCTACCAGAAATACATTTGTCTGTATTTTTTTAATAATATTGGAACAATTTGGGATGAGCACAATAATATTTTTCATATAAACATGTTTTTTTGCTTTTACTGTAAAATTAATAAAATGCCAGTTAGGATGGTTTGCGTTTTTGGTAACGATATATATATATCTACTTATTTTTGATTTTTTGTAAGCTGTGAAGTAATGACATTTTGTGCAAGCAAGTCATGTATGTTTTTATCTATCAAGTATAACATGTCGAGATAGCTCAGATGGTGGAGCTGACAACCTGTAGGCCCAGGTTCGAATCCCGTGTGGGCACATTTTATTAAAACTAAAATTTCAAAATATTGTTTTAATAAATTAAGATTTTTTTTAAATTGGCTTTTATACTAATTATTTTGTCCATAGTGGGCTTATATGTAACTACATATTTTTTTATTTTTCGTAAGGTGTTTAGTAATAATATGTCATTACTTTGCGCGGCATTCCCCATATAAAAGCAATGGGATTTGTAATGACAATTGTAAATACTTGCCATTACTAAATATGTACTTATATAAGGTGGCGCAAAAATAACCTTCCGATGTTTTTTTTTTTATTATGTATTTATTATGTATAGCATTTTCTGATAGGAGGATTACTTTTGCGCCACCTTATATAACCTGCTTTTCCTACACTGGGAAGTGACTGATTATTAGGTTAGGTTAGGTCGAAAAGAGGATTCGGAGAAGGGAAATACTTCCCTAAACCGACTCAAGTCCCTGAGGACTTACACTTAAGCCAGAATGTCGGCTTGTTGTGCGCTCTAAACAATCGGTTCTATGTCCTATGTCACCTTACTATCCCAGGAACTCCGTCGCACTGACGAAACTCCTCAACTTCTTCCATCCTATGCCCCTAAGATCCCCCAATGTGGATATTGGGTCACTGGATAGTATTTCTACCCGGATCCCGGCAAATGCCGGGCATTCACAGAGATAATGTTCCAAGGTCTCCTCGTCCTCCCCACAGGCCCTGCACACTTCCGAGTCCGCCCTACCAATACGGTGGAGATGGGCCCTAAGTGTCGAGTGTCCCGAGAGGATTTCCATCAAAATACTCAGTTCCTTCCTACTGAGATTCAGAATTTCCCTCGTCTTGTCCTTGTCCGGGTTGCCCCAGAGAATATTTGTAGTCCTGCCAACACCCGCATTTTCCCAGATGGTCCTATGCATGGTGTCAGCCCAGTCCACCAGCTCCGCCTTGAGAGCTCGGAAAGGTTTAGCGATCTCCTAAGTGACTAATTCCAGGGAAGACCCTCCCCTAGCCAAATCATTTTTAATTATTAGACTGATTATTAGTGTCCGATCGAACTCATTTTTTTTGGCCGAAGCCGAACTTCGGCCATAATATCAATGTTCGGCCGAAGCCGAACTTTTTGTTTTAATAAAAAAAAAAAAATATAAATTGTTTTTTTAGATTAATAAATTTAAACCAAAAAGTTATTAAACATAAACAAAAATAAAAATTTATAGGTATATTTTTTTAAAAAATCATATTTGGAAAATAGTTGTACTATATTTTATAGTTGATATAGAAAAAAAAACTTGAACTTTAATATTTAATATTTAAAATAAAAAGTTTGATATTGTAATGACAGAAAAGCAATTTTTCCGCATTCACACCATGTGAATTGCTTCGTCTATCAGAATAAAGCTGTCCGGCAGCGCTAAAAAGCTGTTCTCTAGCTACACTAGCTGATAAATATTTTATTGCTACAGCTTTTAAATTTGTAAATGGACTTGAATTCCAATGCTCAAATATATTTATATTTCGGGACTTAAAGGCTCCGTAATAAACATTTTAATTTCTTTTTCATAAAATTGTCATTTGGTTCTGCTACTTCTAAGTCTGGTACGGCATCATGATGCATCATGTCTATCATGTCTATCCCAAATTGATGAATCTGTTATTCTCTTTTTAGGATTACTTACCACTCGACATTAATAGCAAAATATAAAAGTATATTTCTGGAAAATTTTTTTTAAACTCTTTTGGCTGTTTTCAATTTTTTCACACACATTGATATTTAAATATCGTTGTTTTTTTTTTGGTCTATCATATTCAACGTTGTAATTTTTATGTAGTTTTTTTTGTAAATTCTGAGAAGTAAATATAACCACAGTTGTTATTTATTTGTGCTTTTTATAAATAATCATAAAAAGTTCGGTAGTTCGGCCAAATTCGGCCAAAATTTGGCCGAACACCGAAATTGGCCGACCTTCACTTTTTGGCCGAACTCCGAAGCCGAATACTCGGTCGGACACTACTGATTATGTTCCATGTTCTGTAAATAAAAAATATATAAAAGTCGCCTTCAATACAAAAAAGAAATCTTTAATTTGTATAGTGATATTTAGAGTTGTGCTCATAGTTCATAGTTCATTTCGTTCATTTTCAATTTTTTCCAATTATTTATTCATATTGTTATATTGGCCAATGGTTCGTTGTACAACTATACCCGAAAATTGAACTAGTTCGTTTTTAAGCGTTCATTTATGAGTTTCTCTTATATTATACAGATTTGTTAATGAAATCATTGACCAATATAAAGAATTAAAAAAAACAAACTTATTAAATAAATAATGAACTAGTTCAATAAATGGAAAAGAGCGAAATGAACTATGAACTATTAGGCACAACTCTAGTGATATTACTTTTTCCCTTAACAGAACATAACTAATTTGTGTATGATTGGAATTTGGAATGCTTTGAAATGTACCTCTTTACCCCATTTTCCCCTTCGTATATATATTTAAGTGGTTGTATATTTTGCATAGAAAATTAAAGTATCAATTTATGCTTCCGTTGTATCTGGCTATTGTACATAATATTTAATTTTGAGCACTAATACCAAAGTCGAAGATAGTGAAATCTAATATAATCGGTTTATATGTAAATGTAAACATTTACGATGAGTGAGAACATTAAAAGTTTTTTTTTTTTTTTTTTTTTTTAAAGAGAAGCAACACTTAGGAAATTCTTCCTATTAATAAATGTGTTGCTTTCTTTGGAAAGGGGATAGTGGAGAGATGAAAGGTGGTGAAAGATGAAGGGCTTCAAACATGGCAACACTGTAATTGCGTGAATAGATAAGTCTCAGAACAGTTGTTGCTCGCCACCTGATGTAGAGTTGGCGAATTTATTGAAGCTTTTTGTTTCATAGCCCTGATTCATTATTTTACTTCGGTGGGGTTAAGTGCTATGGGAACACCGAAGGTGGGCGCAGCGATACATATAAGTGATAGAAAACTCATACACATTACTTTTCTAAATTGATGTTGTCGTCACCGGGAATCGAAGCCGGGACCATCTGTTTAACAGTCCAACGCGATAACCATTGCACCACAACGCCTTGAAGATTTTCAATTGAAATATAAAATTGACACAACTTTTGGCTAACACACAGTAACAAATTAAGAAAAATTCGATTTAGTTTTAACCGCGATATATTTGCAAATATTTTTGCCAACGTCAAAAGTTTGAGAAAACTGTGATTTAAACAGCGATTAAAAACTCGAACAATTGCGTTTTAACCATTTTTGAAGTTGTGTAAATAACACAACCGAACAGCTTAATCAATTTTATAACGATGGCAAATATATTGTACTTTATTATTTACTAGCTTAAAAACCGGATACTTCGTTATCGGTAGTTTTGAATACCAAAATATATATCATAAGAACTTTTTCTTTTAATATTTTTTTAATTCTTTTAGTGTATGTTTCAATTTCAAGTATCAGACTTCTTCTCCCTTATGGGCTTTGTATAGGTCATTAAAATTTTTTATCATTGGAACTCCTTTTATACCCCATTTGATCAAAAATTTAATATGAGTATCTTCATAAGCCTATACCTCAAGAAACTCATAAATTGTTTAAATTTTTTTCAGAAGAAATGATCCAACAAAATTTTCTAAGGATGTTACTTTAATGAGCTTTATTTCAGAAACGGTTTATCGGATTTTGATGGTTTTAAACGGCATGGGATAGCCACATGTGTCTTTTTTGATCTTCATAAATAAAAAGTAAAAATTTAATTGTTGTAACTTTTAACTTTGAAACTGACTAATGCAAATTTAATTTTTAATTTAAAAACATCTATTCCAATAGTTAGTAAAACCACAATTAGCAAATTGTTGGTTCGTCTTTTGGACTCACATTATGAAATTATTAATAAACATATATCAGAAATCTCAACCAAAAGTTGACGTCGGAGTCAAAAATCACAAAAGAGAGAAATATAGCTCTTGTCAATTCATGAACAACGACGACAATCATGAACCATGGCGATGCAGTGCACAAAAAACTATTTTTTTTAAATCTGCATAATATGAAAGAAAATCCCAAATGAGCGGTTGAAAATGAGCTAGTTCAATTTTAACCGTTCATTTTTGATTTTTGCCTGTACTGTGCAGATTTGTTAAGGTACACATAAACTACGCAATATTCTTGTACAACTTTGCTATTGTGCAATATATTTCCAGTGTGTATGTCAGACTGGAAGATTGTTCAATATATTGGAAAAAATCAAAAAGGTTTTTGATTCAAGAAATGTGAAAATAAGTAATAGTGTGTTGGCCACTTTGTGCAATTTTTATATCATTCCACAACAGAATAAAAGAGTGTTGCCATATTTTGTGCAAAAGTATTTTACATCTTATAGCACTGTGTAGGCCAAAATGACAATAATACTGGCAATAATATTTGCATTAATATTGAAAACAAACAATTGACCAATATAAATAAAAAAAAATTGGCAAACAAACATATGAACTACAAGAATAAACTAGTTCAGTAAATGCAAATGTACGAAATGAACTATGAACTAGAATGCCCAACTCTATTTAAGTTATTACTTACAAGGAAATTACACAGTCGGCGATTAATACGCAGATTTGAATGAAAGATATATTACAGAGGACACAAATATATAAGACAAGTATTTTAGGGGCTTAGAAAGTGGGATCAGAAAAAGCGCAAGTGCTTTGCTATACGACAATCCCGCTTTTAGATATGTAATGTTTAAAAAACCCGCGAATTTATTCACGATTTTAATTTTTCAAAAACTTCAAAAAGTTGTAAACTTTAAAGAGCCGTAATTTGTTAAGTAGATGCACTATTTAAAGAGTTTTTTAATTCTACAGTTGTCTCCTTTTACGATATGTAATCTAAAAATATCCCCTTTTTCTAAAAATGCTGTAAATTTTGAATGCATATTGAAATTTTGTCCGCCTTTGATTTCATTTTTCATTTTTGCAATATACAGAATTTTTGACCCTATATTTTCGGGTTTTTTCGTCTCCTGAACAATTTAATTTATTGTCTGTATACCCTTATTCTCGATCCCTCTTCATATATTCAGTAAAAGAAGTCTTTTAAGGTCAGTATTGGATCAGAAAAAGCTAAAACTTTTTAAATTAGTTAGATGTTTGATATTTAGAAAACTCGCGAAGAGCCATAGTTTGTTAAGTGGCTGGACTATTTAACAGTTGTCTACTTTTACGAAATTTAATCTAAAAATGTCCCCTTTTGCTAAAAATTCACTTGTACTGAAAATACAATTTTTGAATGTATATTGACCTCTTTCCCCCTTCGATTTTAATAAAAGTGGAAAATTTTTTAAATAAAATTTAGTTAAGATATTTTTTGGGTTTTCTCATCTCCTGCACAATTTACCCTTATTCGCGACGCTTCTTCATATATTCAATAAAATACGTCTTTTAAGGTCTGTTTTGGGACAGAAAGAGACAAAATTTAGAAAGTTATTGACATAAGTTTACGTGTTAATGCTTGATAGATCATATTTCGCAAAAAATAGTTTTCAAAAAACTTACACTTATACCTATATTCGAGCGTGGCATTATTTTTTAGTAAATTTTAACTTTAAAACTTTCTCGATTCCAAACCGTGCACTGCACACAATATTTTGTAATGCGTTTCTTTTGAAAAAGCTTCAAACGTTTTATTATGTTTTTTTTACCACATTTCAAATAAAAAACTTAACTTTCGCTGTTTTCTAAGCACAACCCCTAGAGTGTATTACATATATAAGTATATATAATCATATATAGACATTAGGTTGGCCCTTCGTTATATGGGCCAAAAAAAAGTGTTCAAATTTTAGGTCTCACCCCCCAGAAATATGCGAATGGCTAAAAAGTGATAAATACAAAGTTTTGGGCCAATCGAAAAATGTTTAGAGGTAGCTCAAAGCGATTGAAAATTGCAAATGCGTTTATATGGGGAAAAAATTACTTTTCTTCAACGAAACGAAACGAAAAATTGAGGTTTGGAGTCCAGTAGCTTGTTTAGAACACCGTAGAGAATGAAAATAAAAAAAAAATTAAAAATATCCACTGGTACACTTGGGTAGGGCAACGATTTGATTTTTGCGGATTTCGAGGAAATTGCGTTTTTTGGTGATAACACGGCTTATTTGCTGTCATAAAATATTTAAAATTAAAAATTAGCTACTTCTGTGATGTTAGTTGTTTTTTTCTATCATCGCTACCCAAGGTTGACAAAAAAATTTTTGGACATCATTAACCCATGTGGACCTGGTGCCCAAAATGACCCCAGATTTTTTTAAATTTACAAAAGAAGTAAATTTTTTGCTTACTACCAATTAATTTTAGGAAATGTGATTTGAAATATTATATTATTTTTTTCCCATAATTGAAAAATTTACATAAGTGTCGAAAAAAATAATTTTTTTTTTGTAATTATATGTAAAAGTGATAGAATTATTTACTTTGTTTTACCATATAAGTTTATATACAATTATCAAAGAAGACGTTAGCTTTTTTACGTTCGCTTTTTGCTTTAATTGTATTTTCCTATTTTGAGCATTAAAATGGCTATTTCTTAAGATTTTTGGGCTTTCCATTGCTTTTTTAAGTTATTCTGACTTCAAATTTTTTTTACTCATGAAATATTATTTATTCTATTAACTTGGAACTTTTGATTTTAATGTAGCTTTTCTAAAATTTTTACTTTTACTTTTTTTTTTTTTTTTTTGCTTTAAATACATTGAATTAAGTTAGCTCTTTATTATCTTTTCTGATAATTATTGATAAAAGTGATAGATTCTGTTTGTTTATTTTTACCATATATGTTCATTATATTATAAATTATGTGATAAAAATTTTCTTTCCAATTTTAACACATATATTTATATAGAATTATATGTCATGACATATATTATTATATATAAAAGTTATTGAATTTGTTTTTATCATTCAATTTTAAATGAAACTATCATTTATTTTAGTAGCATCAGAAACAGCCTGTGCTTTTTAATCCATTTCTCTCATTCTTCTTGATATGACAGTTTCAATTCAGTAGAGTTGGGATTAATCGTTCATTTTTGTGACTCGGTCAGTATCGTTCAATTCGAGTCAGTGAACTAGTTCGTTCAAATCGTTCAATCGTTCTTTTTTCCTTTGACTTGTGACTGAACTGCGTGTTGTGAACTGTGTCGTTCGTTTGACAATTATTACACACTATTCATGTTTTACGAGTTTTTTTTCACAAATGTTACTGTACATAGACAAAAAGTGTTATAAAATTGCTACTTTTCTAACAAAAATTTATTTATTTTGTATAAAAAACATTTTATTTGTATGACTATAATTGCTTTTCTTAATTTGAAACAATATTACTACTATTTTTTTACTATTATTTTTTAATAATTGCTCTTACAAGCAGTTTTAATTGAATAGAGATGCAATTGTTCTGCGAATAAAAAGAACGAAATGAACGATTGAACGAAATGAACGATTGAACGAGAAGATCGAATATTGGTGAACGAGTCATATCGTTCAATTGAACTAGTTCGTTCATGAACGACACAACTCTACAATTCAGTGATCAAAGAGCGAGGTTGTAAACAAAATGTTTGCCTCGCTTTAAATATTAATAAAAGCAATGTGTTTTAACAAGTTTTTATGTAATAATATAAAATAAATATTATTCCAGTGTTATTAATAAGTTTTTCTAAAAAATTCGTAGAGGCAATAGTGAATTATGAAAAAAGTAGCAGCCGCTCTACTGTAGCAGCTAAAAAATCCTTAAGAAAGTGTTAAACTTAAAAATCATTTAATATATTTAAAACTAAACATTGAGCGTCAAACATGTGTTTTTTTTTAATCATGTCTTATAAAAAAAAAGATTAAGAAAATAAAAAAAATTAAAAAAAATATATACTGCCACACAAGCCATGGCCAACGCAGCAGCACACTAGCAGCGCTGTTTAACGGTTGTTTATTTTGTGTATGCAAGTGTATTGTGTTTGGGCATGCACAAAGCGAACATTAAAAGACAACATACTGGTGATAGAAAAATTATATGGTGAGTGTTTTATTTACATATTTGTCATAATTAAAATTATTGATACGACATTTTTCGCTATTCAGTCATACCTTTCTTATATTTATTGTAGAGCAGTGTTGCCAGTGGATTTTTTAAAAAATACCTACACTAAGCAATAAAAATCCCTTTCCTCCCTACATTATCGAAATTTTTCCCCTACAAAAATCGCTACGAAATTTTTTACATTTTTATAAACTAAAAATACTTTAAAATTTTCATACTTTCGACGACAATTCCAATTATTTTCAAAAATTAATATCCAAATGCTACTATCGAAAATTTGTTCGAAAATTAATTGAAAATAGAAATTTAAATTAAATTTTCCAAAATGTTTTTAAGAATAGATTTAAAATTGTCAATATTTGCCAAAACAAAAATCATGCCAGCTATCAAAAAGTTTAATTTCATACTAGCGGTTTCTATTTCATTTTTATTTGGTGTTTTTTTACATAACACATCAAAAATTGTATTGTATTCGTCAGTGAAATTTAACATTGGTTTTTATAGGTGGGAAGCTGTTCATACAATGCTGCACAACAACTTCCAAAGGATAACTTTCTAAATAACTTCCAAAGAGATTGTTAGTTAAAATACAAACACTCATCTATTAAAATGACAAATTATAAGAAACTAATTTTTGCTACGGAAATATCTCTCAAAATATAATCATTTTACAAAAAAATGTAGAAATAGCTGTTTTTGAAAAGATTTACATTATTTGGGAAAAGTACCTACATTTTGACTAATTAGAAATATCTGTCCCTTTTCCCCTACGCCGTTATTTTGAAGGCAAAAAAACCTACATGTAGGGATTTTCCCCTACTTCTGGCAACATTGTTGTAGAGTATTTTCCCATTTATTGCGATTCATTTCGTTAAATTGCATTTCATTCCAGTTCATTTCGTTAAATTGCATTTATTGAACTAGTTCGATGTTTTAGCTCATAAGTTAAAATTTTTTTTAACTTATTTATATTGTATTGGTCAATGGTTTGTTTAACAAATTTGTATAATATGAGAGAAAATCCCAAATGAATGGTTAAAAATTAACTAGTTCAATTTTAACCGTTTATTTTGGATTTTCGCATATACTGTGCAGATTTGTTAAGGTACCCATACACTAAGCAATATTCTTGTACAACTTTTGCTATTGTGCAATATATTTAATGTGTGTATGTCATATTGGAAGATTATTCAATATATTGGAAAAAATCAAACATATTATTGCGTAATCAAGCAATGGGAAAATATATTATGGTGTGGTGGGTACATTGTGCAATTGTTATATCACTCCACAATAGAATTAAAGAGTGGTGCCATCATATATTGCAAAGTGTATGGGTACCTTTAAGCAACCAATTGGCCAATATAAATAATTAAAGAAAAATAGCCAAACAAACAAATGAACTATAAAGGCAGAATTAGTTTGTACGTTCTGTTCTGTTACGAATCAGCTGTTTTGTTTTTTTTCAATTGAAAGTCTGTATGTGTGGTTAGTTTTCACTTTATCGTTCTGTTCTGTTGCGGACAATTCTATTGAAAATAGAATTCAACGTTAAGTGACAGCCTAAAGTGCATATGTATTGGTTTGTTGTGAAATTTTTTTTTCAATATTTGAATCAGGAATGATAAAGTTGGTACTATAGTACTTTTTATTGTGCTATTTGAACCTAAAATGTACCATGATAATTCTATGACTCATTTAGTACGATTTACAAATTTTTTATGTATGAATTTCTTGGTCCCTTTAAAATTCAATAATTATTAATTCGATTTTCAGTCCTATATGAACAATGAATTAATTTGGAACCAAATGCTGTGAATTCAATCACATGATTTCACTGAGTGCGACTGATTACAGGTGATTATATTAGAGTTTTATTAACCGATTAAACCAATTATTGAATTCAATCACTAAGGGTTATAATTATTATTAACTAATTTTGATTTTCAAAAAAAATAAATAATAAAAATCTTATAAAAATGTGAAATTGACTATTAGCTGACATTTAAAATCAAATGAGTTCACGAACAAATTTGTTTGCAACCAATCACAAGGATTAAATTCGCAAAAAACTGTGAGAAACGTAATTCAATGCAGCAAAATATTAATAGCACATTCAACAAATATTAAAAATTTGGTGAATTTAAGAAAAAATCTCAAAATTTTAATAATTTTTTATATCAATATCGGCTAATTTTCTTAGTACGCACTGCTCATTTTTACATAGCTTTATGTACATTTTCCCGAAAAGTTTGGTATTGAAAATGAGCAAAATCGGTCCAGCGGTTCAAAAGTAATGAGTGACAATGTGAAAGTACCTCTAAATTTTCCATACAACTTGGTGTATAATACACTGTATATTATTAAAATTCATTGTAGTGTCTGGTGTTTAAAATATAACGTCATAATAGTTTCAAAAATAGTTTTGTTACTTCAAAAATGTTTTTCACCACACAGTTTATTTTTTTACATCCATTTTTGTTGTTTCATTTGTAATTGTTCATTTTGGAGCATACAAAAATAAGATACCACATACACACATTTGATTAAGATCGGACAAAACCCATCGGTAGACTATATATAATTTTCTTGTGGCAACTAATTTAAAAAGTTATATAATAATTTTCAAAACAACTCATTAGGTCCACTTTAGGGAACGTGTACCTTACAGTGGACCTAAATTATAAATCTCTCTTAAAAACATATAATATAGTAAAATCACCGAAAATATCATTAAAACATTTTAAAATACCGTTTAAGGCATTACCGCAACTAGTGCTCACTTTTTTAATTGCGGTAAACCAACGATATATTTGTTGTTGAGAAGCATGTTGAAGAATTGTTCAAAATAGATAAGAACAGTTAAGGCTTTGCGTAAACCTTGGAAAAATTTATAAAAAACTAGGATATATATCAACTGTCCACTTTAAAAATATTATGGAAATTAAATTTTTCAATTTCTTATTTTTATTTATTTTTGTATTTTATTGTGTCTGAACCATTCTGTGAAATACCTGTGGGGTATGTTAGGGAAAGGCTCAGGGCATGGAGAGAGTCTGAATTTTCTGGTTACTGGGAAAACTCTCCTGGTCAGCGCCAGGCTAAAAGATTGATCTCTTTTTCCAGTAGGGGGTCGAGGCGACTCTTGTCGCTTGAAAGGGGGGGGGGGGGGGGTTTGAGGACCCTGGCGTCGTACTTAACTGAACACTGTAATCTCAGATACCATCTGCACAAGAAAGTCAATCAGACACGGATTTGTGTATGTTTTGCGAGATGGTGTCTGAGACCTCGGAGCATGTTCTCTGCGAATGTGATAGGAGACTTAGGTTTCTAGGTGATCGCTTCATTTCGCCTTCCGACATCGCGAATATTTTGCCTAATAGGATAATTGGCTTTATAGGTAGCTTGAATCTGTAGGTAACCTTAGGCAGCACAAAAGACCTACATTGGTCGCGGTGCATAGTGCCTTCTGATCTAATCTAAATTTTATGGAATCAATTAGTTTTATTAAAATTCCAAGTACAATAGAATTCTTACAGTGTGCAAAAATCCTTCTTATATAACGATGGACAATACTTTGAAAAATGTGTCAATTCATTTTGTTATTATAATAAATGCATTTTTTCAAGCAAAAAAAAAATCGACATTATAACTTGTATACCCACACACAGAGAAAAGTGTTGCCTTTTGCCAACTGAAATTGTGTTAGTACGACTCAAATTTAACTAAATTTTAGTAAAAACAACAAAAATATTCAGAAATCAAATATGAATATGGTAATACTAACCGAATTTATTGGTTGTTAACACAAAAATACACTTTCGGTTGGCACTTTATTTCTCTGTGTGCAATACAAAAAAGTTTATTTTTCCAACCAAAACTTATAAACAATTTCACGTTTGAAATTTTTAGTTAAACATTTATAGATTTTATATTTACACCCAATATAAAAAAATCTAATTTTCAAAACAAAAAAAAAAAAAACTACCAGAGAAGGCATATATGCTTTTTTTACCGGTTTTATTCGTATTTGCTTCTTTCAATTTTTGATTTTTTCAGCTTTTTTTTAAGATTTTTGAGTTTTAGAATTGCTTTTTTCAGAAGTTCCTTGCTTTAAATGTGGTTTCCATAATTTTTTACTTTTCTTTCAAAAAGTTAAATTTTTTTTATTTTTTTTATTTTCAGAAATAAATTCATTACAATAGAAGTGCCTCAGCGCCTTATAGGCATTGTTGAGGCGAGTTGGCAAAATCTACTTATATATTACATATAATTTACAATAAACATATAAATGTTATAACAAAAAAAAAAAAAAAAAAAAAAAACAGTAAGAAATAATAATATAAATTCATATATAAAAAGAGAAATAAGTTTTTTTTTACTATAGTTTACATTAAAAGTTCTTCTATATGTTGCAAAATACAATCTTTTAATAATTTTTTAAACGTTGAAATTCTATGTTCATCTTTTAATCTCTGAGGCAAGGCATTAAACTCACGACTAACCAGAATCTCTATACGTTGCTTAGTTGTTTCCAATCTACATCAAGCTACTCTTAAATTTCCATTACTTCTTGTGTTGATTGTATATTGAGTCCTTTGAAATTGTATTGTATGATGTTCTATGTTGTGCAAGCATTTATAAACATATAACAACAGTTGATATTTAAAAAGACCATAAATTGGTAAAATTGTTTGACATTTATCAGCATATACCGAAACAGAGGGAGGTTGTGTACCACTTTAAGGACCTTGTTTTGTGTATGCTGAAGCGACCTTAGCTCATTAGTTTTTTTTAAACCAAAAGAAATAGCTAAATAATTTAAATGACTTTGAACAAGAGCATTGTAAATTAAAATTTTTGTATTTTCGTTAAATTTATTTTAAATTTGTATAAGAATCCAACAGCCTGAGCTGTTTTTATTTTAAGACTTTGCAAGTGTTGATCCCAAGCAAGATTACTCTGGAGAGTTATACAAAAATATTAAATAGATTTGACTTCTATAATCTTTCTACCATCAACAAACACAGAAAAAATATTATTATGACTACTGGGCTTAAACCTTAGTAGCTGTGTTTTATTGGCGTTTAAAACAAGTTTGTTTAATCTAGAAAACTCACATATCAAAGCAGCATCACGCTTCCATGTAAGCTTTGGCAACTGTTTCATGTTTATATTGTGGGCGTTGCGGTGTAATGGTTAGCGCGTTGGACTTTTATACAGAAAGTCCCGGGTTCGATCCCCGGTGCCGGCAACATCAAAATAATATGTATGAGTTTTTTCTATCCCTCATACGTATCGCAATGTCCACCATCGGTGTTCCCATAGCAATTAACCCCACCGAAGTAAAATAATGAATCAGGGCTATGAACCAAAAAGCTTCAATAAGTTCGCCAACTCTCCATCAGGTGGCGAGCGACAACTGTTATAAGACTTATCATCTCGCGCAATTACAGTGTTGTCATGTCTGAAGCCCTTCAACTTTCCCCACCTTTCATCTCTATAGGAAGTATATAGGAAGTATTTCCTGAGTGTTGCCTCTCTTTAAAAAAAAAAAAAAAAAAAAATATATCGTCAGCATACATAAATAGTTTTCCAGTTAGTCCCAGGTTTTTTAAATCATTCAAGAAAATTGTGAACATTCCCAGGTAGAAATTTGGGATGGTACAAAAAACGAAGAGTTTTCAAAACGTTTGTTTTTGATGGTACTAAAATAAAAGCGTTTCCAAAGCGATAATTGCAAATAATACGAAAAAAAAGCATTTAAAAAACATTATTTTGGATTGCTATTCGAACGTTCGGACAAAGTATTTTAGGAATACTTTTTATACAAAACTTACAAATATTTGTGAAATAAAAAAACTGTAAAAATATTGGTTCAAAGCGTTTTTCCAACGTTTGTAAAAAGTACTTTAGAAGTTCTTATCGTACAAAATTTACAACGGTTTATAAAATGAAACCAATGTAAAACCATTGCGTTAAAGCGTTTTTTCTAACATTTGCCAATAGTACTTTAGAAATACTTTTTTTTTTACAAAATATTTTACTGATTAAAAAACAACACTGTCATAAGGGGGTCTATCTATATGCGAACTCGGTTTCTTATGCAATTTTTTTATATAATGAAATATATCTATTTTCCAATAGAGGGCTTTTTATTTTCATATTTGAATATTCGATTTTTAATTTCATTGATTTTATTGATATGTTTTTATATATAAAATTGAAATCTATTTTTTCTTTTGTGGTTGTCACAATATCGTTTCGTCAAAATTATGTTTTATGTTTATATTTTTTATACTAAATCACATTTCCCTTAATTTAAAACCCTGAAGTAATACTTTTATGTTTCAAGCTTATTAATTTATATTTTGTTACTTTAAAATATATTTTAATTAAATTCAATAAAAATATTATTTTTCAAAATGTAAATATATAAAATTGTTTAAAATTATTATTCTGATATTTGTGTTGAAAACAATGACAAAGTACTTTAATTGTAGCTTTTTTAACGCTTAGAGAACGTTAAAACTGTAAATTGGTATTTATGAACAATTCATAAAGATCTTTAAAATTTGTCTTTCGAGCGTTTTGACAATGTTCAAAATTACAACCCTCAAAGCGGTTATCATTTGGGTCGTTTTCATAACGCTTAATAACTGTAAGCCAAAATGTTCTGCAAATACTTATTTAACGATTGAAAAAGCATTTCAAAAATTTTGTTTTGCAATGTTTTGAGAACGTTATAAAATACCATCCTCAGACCGTAAATTTGGGTTATCATTTTGCACATTCTCAAAACGCTTTAAATTTGTAATTTGGTATGTTCTGAAAACGCTTGTACCATCATGAAAAATGCTTTTAAAACGTCTTAAAGATTGTATTTTTCTACCTGGGTTCAACTGGACGCAAAGAGCTTTTTTGACTTCCAACCTGAACATATTGTTTCCTATTCATCAGATTTCTCCTCAAGAGTAACAAATCTCTTCCAAAAATGCCATAATATTTTAGTTTTTGTAACAAGATCTCGTAATCTATGAGATCAAATGCCTTACTAAAATCATAAAAATTCCAGCCACGCCGCTGTGTCCTTCATCCAAACCTTTACAAATGAAATTAATAACATTTACAACTGCTTCCTCAGTACCACACCCTTTTCTAAATCCGTATTGAAAGTCATAAAGTAAACTGTTGCCATACATGTATTCCGATATTTGATCATATAAAATCCTTTCAAATACATTGTCAATTATTGGCAACACATTAATTGGCCCTATACATTTCACATACATTACATATACATTTTTTTACCTTTTTTGTAGTTTTGCTATTTTTTTACCTTTTTTATAATATTTATTTGCTATAAACACCTCAGATTTTGTAATTTTTTTGTCTCCAATTAAATTTATACTGAAGGTAACATGTGTTTTGTAAGTTGTTACCAGAATGAACATGCCCTTGTTAAAATAATAGGGGTTGTAATAGAAAAGAACCCAGTAACATTAATTTCTTGTTACCAAACTTATTACCGGGTAATAAAAAGTTTTGCTGGGTAGGCTTTAACATGCTTATTATTGTCTTAAAATTTTACTTATTTTTATTATTAATTTCTTTTACTTTCAGGTGAGTGTTATTTTCATCATATTCTCTCTTTATCCTCCTTGAAGTGTAAGTATATAGTGCCTTAATTATGACAATTATTTATTTACTTGCAACAATTTTTCAATCTCTAAGAAGTTTTGAGTTTCTAAGAACATTTTAGTTATGCATTCCTTTACAGAATATTACAAATTTGTTTTCACTTATAAAATAAGTTTTGTTGGGGTTTTCTCTTAAACACTATTAAAAATCAATGATGACAACTTAAGCAGTTGTTGTTATCCTTATTATCCCTTTGAGTTTAGCAAAAGCAGTATTTTTTTCTTAGAAAAGCGAAGAAAGAAAAAATTTCAAACTTACAACATTTAAAATCTATAATAAAAAGTTATTTTTTCTTAACTTGGCTAAAAAGAATATACTACTACTACATAGTTATACTTACATATTTATTGTACATTATATTAGTTTAACTAACTGTCTTGACAGTTTTGTATTTAAACAGGCGCGGATCCAAAAAAAATAGTATAGAAAAAGAGGAAAGGGAAAAGAGGGAAGGAAAATGTGAAAGAAGAAAGAAAAAAGGGAGTGAAAACAGAAAATAGGTATGAAAATTGAAAAGTTTTTTCTACTTTAATGAAAAAAAATTTTAAATGAATAGTTAGAAATTCAGGAAATGTATAGTATGAACCCAGCAAAAATAGTGCTTACCCAGAAGCGCTTCAGGAAGGCATTATTTGATAACGAAGCGCTTCCAAAGCAAATAAAGAAGGCATGATTCGCGATGTCCCACTTGGTATTACTCTTTTAAAGCGCTTCTTTCATGTGCTCTTAGAAGCAATAAAATCATGCCTTCTTAGGCACTAAGAAGCGCTTTTTTGTATGTTGACAACATTAGTGCTTCATGGTATGCATACTTCATTGCTTCATATGAGCATTATTCACTGCTTCAAGAAGCCATTCTAGGAAGCACGAGAGAATACCTTCCCTAATTGCTTTATAGTATGCAAGGCGGTGAAGCGCTATTTTGGAAGCATACAAATGTAGTTACTGCTTACCAAATCCAGGTTATTTTTTGCTGGGAATGTCAGCATGTAAGTACATCTTAAGAAAAGGTAAACAATTTCATTAATATTTCAAATATCGAATCCAAGGGTTTGATCAGGAAAAATTTATCACAAATATTGAATAGGGCGCAATGAAATACCTCCCAATGAAATAAGTCCCAATGAAATAAGCCCCAAGAAAAATTAAATGACTTTTAAACCGAAAAAATTAAAAAAACTAACTCATATAAGAAATTAAATAAATTCCACAAATAAATAAATAAGTCCCAATGGCATATAAACCCAATAAATATGAATCAACTCCCGAAAAATATTATTTAATTATCAACATCCCTACACAAAAGATATTACTTTTAGGACATCGTGAACAAAAGTAGTGTTGCGAATAAATAGTCTGGTAAAGCATTGGAGCCCTGTTTTTGCTGGTATCACTGTATTAAACATTTTTACTAATAGTTTTAAATCAAAAATCGCCATTTCATAAAAAAATCACTAGTGACGTAAACACTACATAATTAAATACAAACTACAACCGATCTTTACAAGTAATCAGAAGTCACGAAAGGAACTCACACTTAAAGTGCTAACGTGTTATCGTTGTAAATTTGCATGCTTTTAAAAGTATTTCCAATAGAAGGTTGTCAAATTTACGAAAAATGCTTATTTTCATACCATCGAATTGTTAAAATTGTTAAAATTAATAGATTTGTAAAATCTATTAAATCGTGACATTGGGAGTTATTTCATTTAAATTAATTGGCAGTTATTTCATAATTGAAACAACACCCAAATGGAAAAATTAAATAACTTCCAAATAAATGAAAAAAAGTCCCACGATTTAGGAGTTTTTCATTATGAAATAACTCCCAATTTGTATAGAAATTTTTGGGAGCTATTTAATTTTTTCTTTTCTTACGACATATTTCATTGGGAGCTATTTCACTGAGCCGCTGAGTAGGTTTCATAAAAAATTTTTATATTTATGAATTTTCTTTTCTTTCTTTTTATCTTCGAAATCTTAAAAATCCGTTTAAATCTACACAGAGTGAAATTCTTAAACGAGATTCAGTTTTTTTCATTAAACTCATGAAGTTTTCTTAACAATGTGAATGAACGATTTTTTAAACTTTATGAAAAAGCTTCATAGTTTTAATTAATCTATTTTGAATGGAACTTTTTCATAAGTAATATGAACTTTTTAATAAATCAAATAACATTTTTCATTAAATATCGTTAAAAACTACACTAATTTAATAAAACGTTTCAATGAACGAGTTTTAGTTACATTTCATCACCTGCGTAGATATAACACTCTGGGGGGAGCGAAGCCTTCCCTCAGAAATAAGTTAGCCCCCTCCAGAAAAATTTTCGTTATAGTCACTTTTAGATTTTAATTTTTTTAATATCGTTGATGTTTTAAAATTTGTTCCTATAAAAGTGCATCTTCCATAAAATCATACTGCGAAAAAGAAAATTTTTATTGTTTTCATAAGGCTGATATTGTCAGTTAATAATATTATAATAAATGAGTGCTCTGATGTTGCTTAAGTGGACTTTTTAAAATATTTTTTAAGCCTAGGTTAACAATTGTTAGTTTTTTTTTAATCTGCCAACTTCTTCTGGGTGTATTTTTTTAAAACTTAGAGTTATGACCCCAAACATATAATTTTAGACTTTATGAACACGTATACTTTTAAACTTTTTAGATCTGTCAAAGAGTAAAAGAGTTTTCCTTGAGTAGTTTTTACTTTACCATTTGAAATATTTTTTAAAGAGTCGAGAAAAAAAAAAAACTAAATATTAGTATGTACTATTTATTGTACAAACTTATTAATAACTATCTATATACATATAAACATAAAAAGTCATCACAGGACATATTTATCATAACTAAGATTAGTAGACATGTTTTTTTATAACCACCACCGCCATGACCGCCGCCATAGCCCCCACCACCACCGCCTCCGTAACCACTTCCTCCGGAGCCACTTAATCCATGACCACCGCCTAACCCACTTCCGGATCCGGATCCGAAACCGTTGCCACCACCGCCTCCAAAACCGCTACCGCTTCCTAATCCACCTCTATGACCACCTGAGCTACCACCAGAACCAAATCCACCACTTCCACTTTCAAATGCACTGGAACCACCATGGCCTCCACTGGATCCACCATGGCCTCCACTGGATCCACCATGGCCTAAACTGGATCCACCATGACCTCCACTAGATCCACCATGGCCTCCACTGGAGCCACCATGACCTCCACCCGAAAGACCGTGTCCTCCGGAGCCACCACCTGGACCAAAACCACCACTTCCGCTTCCTAAACCGGAACCGGAACCGAAACCAGAACCAGAACCGGAACCAGAACCGAAACCTCCACCACCTCCAAATCCACTTCCACCGCCATTAGAAAGGGAATTACCACCACCAAATCCACTAGAACCTCCATGTCCACCAGAACTACCAAATCCACTTGAGCCACTATGTCCTCCACTTCCTCCACCTGGACCAAAGCCTCCACCACCACCTCCTAAGCCGGAACCAGATCCATGACCTTTTACACCGCCTCCTCCTAAACCGGATCCGCCATGGCCACCATCAGGACCAAATCCTCCACCACCACCTCCTCCTGGTCCAAAACCACCACCACCCCCCTCCTCCTCCGCCGCCACCACCACCTGATCCACTTCCATAGGTGTTTACTTTGCCTCCATAAGGCAAACCGTTGACAGAACAGCTAATAACTGCCAAGGCAATAAATGCCACCTGCAAGAAATTAGAAAAATAAATCTTTTGTACTTTCTTTTCAAAATATTTCACTTCTTTATTACGACTACTTACATAATATTTATTCATAGTAATCCAATTATTTGTAATTCCACACCAAATCTGTTCTTTACTTGTCTAGTTTTCAAAAGTTACTATTACTAGTTGCTGACAAACATTCGACTTTTATACGTTTCCACATGTGTGTTCCACGAAAACCTCGACAAATCTCATAAAACCTCGACAGACACATAAAACATTTACTGATTGGCCAGCCGGTCAGCTAAATTGAAGCATCTTTACTTTATTGCACATGTAATAAAAATATAGTTAATCATTTTTATTAGTTTGCTGCAATCTCGATTAGAGATGGGCATGTGAAAATACGCCTGGTACATGTAAATCACGGAAGAAAATCAACTCTAAAATTAATGTGATTAAGTTTAACACGGAATTGCCTCGCAGACGAAATTATCCCATATATTTTGTGGTCAAATATAGCATCAACCAATCATCGGAAGAAATTTTATTAATTTTCCTGCCCTTCATTTCGCTTGGCAAAAACTGCCGAAAAGATTTTTACTTTTATTTTTTTTTTTGTTTTCTGCAACTAAATAACAGTGCCCTTCATTTCGACTGCAAAAAAATTGTTTTTTTTTTGTTCTCAAATCAAAAATTCTATTGACCTATCTTTGACGAATACTGGGTGGTAAGTGGGCCACATTAAATCTTTAAATTCCACTACATTTTTGGACGCTTTTCTACAAATTATTATTGGAAATATTCAATTCATCTTTTATCTTTACAATTTTAAGTGCCAAATGCTTTTGGGAACGAATATTTGTTTTCGGTCGTCAAAGGGTTAAACAAAAACTAAACATACTCTAACTCTCACCCACGAAACTTACTCAAACTCACACTCACGTTAACGTGAGTAAATTAGGATGTTACTTGCACTCATGCGAGATTGACAAAAAATACTGCTCACGTGTCCATCTCTAATCTCTCTTATCGGAATCTTTTCTGTGTTTGTATTACGTTTTAAATTTTCTTAGAATCTGTAAGAAATAATCAATACCCAGGTTAAGGTTAAAAATATTTAATTGCATGTTAAATCTTCTCTCCAACGAAATTTCACGTGAGATTACAAGCACAATACAAATATTTCCTTAGGTCAGCTAAAAGTAATGAAATAATCAATGTTTTTATTAAAAAGCTTATATTATTAAGAAAAATATTATAAACAATAATAATACCGGCATTTACGTATGCCAACAGTTGAGGAAATAATTTTAGACCAAATATTTCAAACGGATCTATTCAATATATTATATTTATAACAGAATAACATTTCACACTCACTGACTGACTTAACATCGCCCAGCCAAAACCACCAGAGCTTGGAAGTTCAAATTTGGAACTTAGGTTCAGACTACCGCTAAAGCCTGTATTACACCTGCTTTTTTGCAGCAACATTACCAGGGTTTTTCTATAAAATGTTTCAAAATTCAAAACGAAATGTTAAAAAATGTAAAGTTTTTGATAGAAAAGCCCTATTAAAGTTGCTGCACAACAGTAAGTGTCATACTGACTTCAGATGGGATTTTTGGAAATTCCTGCCCAAACTTCATTGGCTAGAAAGCTGAAATTTTGAATTTGTGTTGCCTCAAATAAAGCCATACTTTTTAAAAAGTTGGAACGTGTTAAAAAGGGGGTCTGGCCAACTGTTTATGCGTGGATATTTTTAAGCGGATTTCTAATGCCACGTACTCAGAGCTTCTCAGCCAGAGCATGAAAGTTCAAGCTTGGCAGTTAGGTTCCATCTCCAGCGTAGACGACCGCTATGATGGCATTTTTGGAGATCCCTACATGGAAGGGCATGAAGTGAAAAAGTTTTGCATGCAGGTTACTAATCTTGCGTAGAGATCTGTCTATTCTGGATTTTTGGATACTCTTACGTGAAGGGGCAAAAATGGAAAAGGTCCTTTAATAATTTCTGATCAAATTTCTAATTGGTAAAGTTATACGCTAAGCGTAAAAATGAAAAAATGTACTTTTTTTTATTTTCAACTTATAACGAGCTTCCAAACTCCGTATATTTACAAAAATAAAGCAAATCAAATATATTAGCTAGGTTGTTACTAGTATTTCGATCTGACTAAAGATCTCATCAAAACGCGAAGTTTTAGAAAAGCTAGAGCCTCCAGAATAGGCAGAGCTTTAACAAAAAACCTATTAATTATAAATTTTGCTCCACTTTTGTCTTCTTAGTAATCAAACACGTGGTTAGGATCTTTTCCTAACAAACATCATGACGTTACTAAACTTTTTACTCTGGCTCAAGTAATATTTTTTACAGTTTTAATTCATTTTTTGTTTTTTATACATCGAGATTATTTTAATGTTAATTTTAATTTATAACGAGCTTCCAACCTCCGTATATTTACAAACTAAAGCAATCAAATATATTAGCTAGGTTGATACTAGTATTTCGATCTAACCAAAAGTGTGCTATTTTCTAAATCTCCGCTGCTTTACACATAAAACGCTCTATTTTCTAATCTCCCAAACATTAATTATTTTTTATATAATTATTTCATTAACAACAGATTTATTTTAATAATATATTTGTTATGAATTGCTAATAAATCAATCTTCCAATCAATTATTCTATTGTTTTCAATCATTTAATACCTTTCACTACCGTTTATCACGATAGTTTTGGAAATTCTAAACTTTTTAATGTTCCTACATAAAATAAAATTTATAATGAAATATTGTTATTAAAACTTATCCGGTTGAATTACTTTGTAAAAAATTTAATTAGTGTATATTTTTAGCAAAACTTATAAAGCAAATATATTTAATATTGCTTTGTTAAGATTTAGTTATTAAAAAACAGCTTAACTTAAACCTTCAAAATATTGAGCAAATTTCAGATCGAAATTTTTAAGTTATAGCCTATTAAACTTAAATTTCAATAGTATTTATTTTTCTCAACAATTTTATGCGTTTTTGTCTCAACCCTTTTTTGCGATGCGTGTAATTTTTATCAAAATAAAAGGGCGGAAAATATTTCGTTAAAATTCTCTTCTAAATGGACTACAAGTCGGTAACAACTTTTATTTTAATATCAGCCTTCTTTTTAAACTTAACAAATGTGTATTTTGTTCAAATCAACTTTATTTTCGAGAAACGGTTTTGCTTTATCTGTACCATACAAAATATGTAGGGGAGAGGACTGCAGGTTTCCACGTCGCAGTATTTCTAAATTCCGGCCTTTAACTCCAACTAGAATCGATGTCAGAATTGTAGTTGCAATTTTCAATCTATTGTACTTTGGCGTGGTTAGGCATAATAAGCAGTGCTTGCTGAATAAAGTTTAATTAGTATCGTTTAACACTATAATGACCGACCAGTCAAAATGACTGGTGGTCATCATTGCGGTTTAAGCAGCAGCGTAATCTAGAAGTCTAGCACTTCAAAACTGCGATATTTGGAACAGAATAGCTATATGATATTTTTAATGAATTTTGAACAAGTTTTTTTTTAATTTGACTTCTTCTAAAATTGCAGAATTTTAAATAATTTATATATTTTAAATCTAGAAATCCATTTTTGACTGGGTTTGGGCAGAGTAGATATAAAAAAAAATATTTTTCGGAAACTAAGTGAAATTCAAAAATCAATTTTATGTGGAATTCTTACGCTATTTAATCCTACAAAAGTTATATAATAATATCTGTAATAAGTTGGAACAAAACTCGTAGTTTTTAGTCAAAGTTGCCAAACCAGTCAAAAGGACTGGCCATTCTAGTGTTAAAGATTAAAAAACTAAAATTATGCTTTTGTCCTGTGCTTGTAAATTTATAATTTTTAGCGAAAATTCAAGGTGAATATTTTTGCTGTGCTTTTTTATTTAATTTACATAATCTCAGCAGAATCCCAAACACTAGTTAACCCTAACCGAGCACTAGCTACTATGGCCTTCGGCGCGTTGTATCGAAAACAGACCAGTGCCTCTGGTGGGAATCGAACCCACGACCCCGCACAGATAAGCCAGCACGCTACCAACTAGCCTACCGGGGCGCACATTTAATAACTATTTAGACCTCCTAAAGCCGAAAACCGTTTAAAAATTTTTTGCATGACATTAATGAATTTTTGCATAGAACCTATGAATGTGCACTGGTACTTGTCCATTGAAACTTTTCATTAAGCTAATGCATATTTTCATAAAATTTTATGAAAAATATCATATTGCTTATTAAAAGTTACTCAATGAAGAAGTTTCTTTAAGAACCTAGTTTCATAGCAAATATGTAACTTTTCATTAACTTTTCATTTTAGAAAATGTTTGTTCACGTTGTGAAGAAAAGTTTCATTAGTTTACTGAAAATATTTATGATTTTTCGTCCACTAAAATTCTCTCTGTGTACACTCATAGAAATAAGTCTGTAAAAATAGCAGAAAAAGTTCCAAAAAATTTGTTAAAAATGACGTTGCAGAAAAATGTAGTAAAATCAGCAGATTTTTTTTGCTAAATATTAGTAAATAAAAACAGCAAAGAAAAACTGTAAACTCGGGCTTGCAGATAACTAAGCGCTATCTATTCGTGAAAAATTGTATTATTAATAAAAAACAAATAAAATACACCTCTGTATTTAGAAGATACATTAAATACAGAGTTGTGTCCTTCTTCTATAAGAAAGTTATACTATATTTCCACTTACGTGTTTTGAGCAAAACATGTGTTTTTGGGAGAAAAAATGTATGGGAAAACATGTACAAAACATGTTATATTTTTAAACACTTCCAAAACACGTTCAATTGAAACGTAGTATAAAATACAGATTTGTATTCGTCTTTTATTAGTCTTTATTATTTCCTTTATTTTGTATCTAAATTACATCGAAATGCTATCTGCCAAAATAGATGCAAAAATGTAAAATTTAATTAAATAAGCACTAGTATCCGACTGAACTCACTTTTTTGGCCGAAACCGTAGCCCAACTTTGGACAGCTTTTCAATGTTCGACCGAACCCGTAGCCGTAGCCGAAGCCAAACTTTTAAATGTACTTTTTAATTTGAATAAACTTGATTAAATCTCAAAAAAAAGCTAATTTATAATTTTCTTTCAAAAATATGAAATAATGAGTTCAATTATTTTAATGTTGTCTTTTGAAAAAATGGCAATGCTTGAACTTTGTTATTTTTAATAAAATATGTAACTAATTGCACTAGAACTTAAAGAATTTATTCTTAAAATGCACACCATTTCTTCAAATACACGGAGTTTGGCCAACATTTCACCGAACATCACTTTTGACCGAACTCCGAAGCCGAATACTCGGTCGCACACTCTAATAAGCACTGCTTTTTCTTAGGCTTTCTATATGTATTCATTCTTAAAAAGAACATCATTAATTTGAATAATTTTTATTCCATTAATCTTTAAAAACATAAACTATATTGTAAACAACAGATCACCTATTATAGTCTTCCAATTCAGCAACCAAAAAAAAAACTATCTTTTTGCACGTTTTTTTTAAACACTTGAATATTTGCATAGTTTTATTAGTTTATAATTAAACAATAATTGTTTCTAATTATTTATGTAATGCGAACGTTTTTCATATCACTTGTCTATTTTATACTTACACAATATAAAAAATACACAAATACGCAAACATCGTATTACAACGACACACAGTGCTTTGCCCCGTAGCAAAAATCAAAAATAAAACTGTGTCTCAGATTTTGATGAAAGATACCTTAGTCGACAGATTATAAAGTAATTAAAAAAAAAAGATGTATTTTTTTTTTTGATTTGACTCATTTGACGCCACCAGAGGGCGCCAAACTCGGAGAATTTTTGTATGTAAATGTTATTAAAAAAATTGTTGATTTTTATGTTTTACAAAAATAATTGCTTAAAATTCACTTTTTGAGATAACATCTTTATTTTTGCACATTTAAGTTACTGAGAATATTTTCAATAAAAAAAAATATTTTTTGTGCAAAAAAATTAAAATATGAGTTTTGTGTATATTTGAAATACTATATTTTTTTTTGTTCACAGGTTTTTATTACGAAATTTTGATGGAATATTAAAAAAATACATGTAAAAAAAAAAATTTTTTTTAATTTTTCTTAGAAAGCCTATACCTATGTGTACTATTAAACATTAAAGATAAGTTGCCCTTTTTAACAAGAACTATTTTATATATTTTTTTAAATTGTACCCTAAACCTGAGTTTTGGAACTATAAATATGGTGGTTTGCAATAATAGCTGTCACATTTTACTTTTGTTATAAAACTATTAGTTTTTTTTTAATTTAAACAAGAAAATATATTCGATTTAGAAAAAAAATTTTATAAGTCAATATAAAATGTTTTATTGTTTATAGGCGTTGCAAGTTAGCTAATTTTTAGTAAAAACCCAAAAAAATTTTAAAGTTTGGTAAAATATTTAAAAAATACATGTATTCCGTATTTTTTTATTTCTTTTCCTGGTTAGGTTTGACCTTTGTCTGTTAGAAAAAAATTTAAAAAGATGCCCTATCGGACGATAATTATGTTTTTTTGTCGTTTTTTGTAACACCTAAAATCATTATATTTGTACTAAAAATTAAGCAAACAATATCGTATCTGTTATATTTATTTATTACTTTTTTTTTGTTTTATGATATATCTGATACGTTATAAAACAAATTTTGTAATTTTGTACTCAAATATATACAAATAATTTTATAATAATCATATATTTTTTTGAATTTTTTTTTTTTTTTTGGTTATTTTATGTAAAATATTTATATAGTACATTTATAAATGCAATTTGTAACAATTAATAATTCGTAATGTATAAAAGCTACTTTAAGATACCGAAAAAGCTATAAAACACCAAAATGCATATCTCCCGCAAAATGATTTAAATAACACTAATTGGCTACACTAGTATTAATAAATAAACTTCAACTCTTTTCTTCTTATAACCTCTTTACCAAGGTGCAGTTAATTGTATCAAGCTCTTTACTTAATTAATATTTTGTTATAATTCTCTCTCTCACAAATCTTTCTTTAAATGTTAACAACAAAATATTTAGAACAAAACAAAAGTACAAACAATTTAAAATATTGAAATGCTTTACATTCTTTAACGTCATACACATATTCAAAAATCATAACGTAAACACATTGTGATAGTCAATTTTGACTTAGAAGTAATAAATTAATATTATTTTATATCGAAAAATTTAATAATATTATATGTTAAACAGAATCACTTAATAGTATTTTTTGTTATTTTTTTTTCCTAAACTTATGTATTAATATGTTAGTTTTGATTTATGCATAAATGATTTGCAAATTTTAATATTAAACTTATATGCTTTTTGGCAAAAAGTTTAATAATCTAGCTTTAAAATCAAAGAAAAGATATTGGTGGTACTAATTGAGTACAATAATGTATAAAAGGTTTTCGATTTTTGGATGAATACGTAAGGAGCAATATTTCTGACCCAGCAACCAGGTTTTTTAATTTTATGACGAAAATTGTGGCTTTTTATTAAAATTTTAAATTCAGGATATATGCGGGATGTAAGAGTCCTTGAACCAATTTTGTCTAATTCTTTTTTTATATCTTAGTTTAGTTTTTCTAACGTAAGGAGCCTTATTTCTAACCCAGGAATCAGGTTTTTTAATTTTATGACGAAAATAGTGGCTTTTATTAAAATTTTAAAATTCAGGATATATGTGGGATGTGCGAATCCTTGAACCGATTTTTTTCGAATTTTTTTTTCATTCTTATTCTGAACAAAGAAAATTGCAGAATAGCTTTTTTAATTTTTTGACGAAAATTGTGGCTTTATTAAAATTTTTAAATTTAGGATATATTGGAGGTGTGCGAGTCCTTGCACCGATTTCGTCGAATTTTTTTTTTTATTTTTATTCTAAACTAAGAAAACAGGTGGATAGCTTTTTTTAATTTTGTGACGAAAATTGTGGCTTTTATTAAAAATTAGAAATTCAGGATATATAGGAGGTGTGCGAGTCCTTGCCCCGATTTTTTCCAATTTTTTTTTTATTGTTACTTTGACAAAAAAAAAATAGCAGGACAACGTTTTTTCAATTTTAAGATCAAAATTGTGGCTTTAACTCTATTTTTTTAAATCAGGATGTATGGGAGGTGTAACGAGTCCTTGCACCGATTTCGTCCAAAAATTTAATTTTTTCACTTTTATGAAAAAAAATAGAATGCCAAATATTCAGAATTTTTTGAATAAAATTGTGGCATTTAGTCAAATTTTTCAGTTCAGGATGTATGGGAGGTGTTCGAGTCCTTGAAACCGATTTTGTCCAAAATTTTTTTTTTTTCTAATTTTGGAATAAGATAATAGCATGCCAAGTTTTATTTATATACAATACTCCTTCTATTTTTGCACCCTGCTTATATGGGAACAAAGCACTGTGCGACATCTGCTGGTTTGATTATCAAAATACAATTTTTACACTTTAGTAAATTCAACAAAAAATATTAGTAACAAATTTGTATTTGGGCAAGTTAAAATAGCAACATTTTAAACTAAAATCTCAATTTGTACTTAAAATTTGTTAAAAACTTGCAAAAATTTAATTACTAACGGCTTTACTAATTTTTCTACTAACTTTTTCTATGAGTGTAGCAGCTTGATAAATAAAGGAAGCATGCCGATTATACAGAATACCGAATAAAAACAAAATATTATTCACATATGCAAAAACATATTTTGAGATGAAAAAATGTACCCCCACAAAATGGACGGGATCCGCGCCTGATTTAATTTATACCATACCAATACAGACACCCCTTTTTTATCCTTTATTTACTTTCCTTTTACAAACAAAACTGTCCAAACTGTTTTGTAATGCATATAGAATGTACTGAGACTTCTTTTCATTGCAGTCGCTAGATCATATCTCTCCATGGGATGAATAATGTTACCAGCTATTTTGATTTGTTGAAATTTTGATAAAACATCGTCGAATCTAAGAAGGCATTCGATTTGTTTTTTGTTTTGTTTTTCTGCTTGCTAATTTAGCATTGTCTATCAAATCATTTTGGTATTGTGTCAAGTGTTATTCCAAGTAATTTGCGTATTTTTTTAACTTGAAAATTCGAAAGTTTTTGATATTTCACAGAAAACAGTTTCAATTAAACTTAAAAGTTTAATAATGTCTATTAAATGTCTAATTACAAATTAATTTGCTGCTCACAAAATTTTAAGTATTTATAACCCATAATGAAAACACCACCCACCTTCGGCGTTCCCATATCACTTAACCCTACCGAAGTGAATCACGGCTATCAACCAAAAGCTTTAATAACTTCGCTAAACTCTTCATCAGGTGGCTAGCAGCGGCTGTTCTAAGACTTATCATCTCGCGCAACTACAGTGTTGCCATGTTTGAAGCCCTTCATCTTTCCCCTGCTGCTTCTCCTAAAAAAAATCACCAAAAAAAAAAAAAAATCAAAATTGAAACAAAAAAGTCACAAAAAAAAAATTGTCAAAATTTAAACAAAAAAAAAAAATAAAAAACCTGTTAAATTGCAAAAATCTCTAATATTTTATAAAATCGCAAAAAATTAAAACTTAAAAAATTAAAATTAAAAAATCGTTTTAGGTCTATACAAAAATGGTTATAATTTTTAGATTAGGCATAACTTAAAGCAAAATACAAAATTAAAACTTATGCAAAATATTAACCCGCTAAGGAGCGACATCCCATTAATGATTTAGCTTTATTGCTATATTTCTCCGATAGGGGGAGCAATAAAAAGCCAAAAGCAGCCACAATATTTATTTTAGTCATAGGCCCAAGTCTCCACGTAGTTTCGTCAAAAAAATCGGCAGCGGTTTAAGTTCGGTCGTCAAAGGTAAATCTGTATACTTATGCCAATATATTTTAAAAATTTTGTCTTTTTCTGTCCCAAAACTGACCTTAAAAGACACCTTTTATATGTTTTATTTTCAGAACATGGAACATATTCAGCCACTTCCCAGTGTAGAAAAGCATTACCATATAAGTGGTTATATAAGAACATATTTGGTAATGGCAAGTACTTACAATTGTCATTACAAAATCTCATTACTTTTATAAATACATTACAAAAAATACTAAATATGTATTTACCTATATGCTAACCCGTATAAACAAAAATAATGGGTCTAAAAATAATTAAAAAAAAACTAAATTGTGCACACACGGGATTCGAACCTGGATCTTCTGGTTGTCAGTTAACCGCTCTACCATCTGAGCTTTATCGAAATGTTTATACTTGATAGATAAAACATAAATTCTTTAACAAAATGTAAGTACGTTCCAGCTTACAAAAAATCAAAAATCAGTAGTTATATATGTCCCTGTAAGTACTTGCTATTACTACAATATGTTCTTATATAACAACTTATATGGTAATGCTTTTCAACACTGGGATGGTAAGTAGTTACCTCAAAGAACACGCCTTGTTTGTAAAAGAAAAGTAGCAACAAATAGCAATCAAAAATTTAATTTTTCCACCCAAACTAATAAAAAATTTCATTTATAAATTTTAAGTTCAACATTTTAAATTTGAATGTAATCACATTTATATTCGTGTTTTATGTGCATCAACGATGTATAGACAAATCGTTAATTATGTACTTAAAATTTAAAAATATGCATTTAGCATAGCTTTTTTTTCAACGTTCCACAATTTTAGTAATTTTTTTCCTTAACCCTTTGACGACCAGAGGCAAACATACT
>CM037852.1:131260963-131315944 GCA_021234595.1 Delia radicum
TAATAAGTTTGGTAACAAGAAATTAAGGTTACTGGTTACTTTTCTATTACAAAACCCTGTTATTTTAGCAAGGGTCTGTCCATTCTGGTAATACCTTACAAAACAAACATATTACCCGCAGGTATAAATATTAGTGTCCGACCGAACGTTCGGCTTCGGCTTCGGAGTTTCGGCCAAAAAGTGATGTTCGGCCAAGTTCGGTGTTCGGGCCAAATTTTGGGCCGAACTTGGCCGAATACCGTATATTTGAAGAAGAACAGTTCATTTTTGATTTATTTCACGTAAAAAAACAAAATTTTCAAATTTATTTCACGTAAAAAAACAAACTTTTCAATAAATTCGTCATATACTTTTGTTAAAATAATGAAGTTCAGGTGTTTCCATATTTTTGTTGAAAAACTTCAATAAAATAATTGAACTGACTTTATAATATTTTTGAAAAAATATTCTAAATTTGCTTTTTACAATTTATTGATGTTTGAATATTTTTTAATATACTTTAATGATGCTTTTGTAGTCAAAATCAACGAAAATTTAAATTTTATTCAACTAAAAAAACATTAAAAAGTTTCGGCTTCGGCTACCGGCTTCGGCCGAATGTTAAAAATTTGGCCGAAGTTCGGCTACGGCTTCGGCTTCGGCCAAAAAAAGTGACTTCGTCGGACACTAATAAATATAATACGTTTTTTTTGTGAAAATTAATTTTTTTATATTGGTGATTACTAGGGCTCGGAACTTTATGTGAATACTTGTTTGTTGTCGTTAGCTGGATAACAAAGTTAACCAAATATCTTTGCTAATCAACAAAATGGCATCGATTTGGTACTGCACATTTTTGCATATTTGGCTATAAATGCATATTTTGCTATAAATGCATATTTAAAAAGCGTATTTCGGCACTGTTTTTGCACGATTTATATATTATTCTCAAATTTATACAAACAATTTTTGTTATCACGCAAAGACAAATAACAAAAAAAAGTAACAATTACTTACTTTATCACAATGATTATTCATAATTTTAAATTTTTTTTAGTCACTTTTTAAGACAAAAATTACTAAAATTGTGGAATGTTGCAAAAAAGCAATACTAAAGGCATACTTTTAAAAATTTATGTACATAATTAAACATTTTCTATACATATTTTATGTACATAAAACACAATATAAATGTGATTACATTAAATTTAAAACTTTTGAACTTAAAATTTTATAAATGAAATGTTTTATTAGTTTTGGGTGGAAAAAATTAACTTTTTGCTTGCTACTTTCTTTTACAAACAGGGCGTGTCCTTTGAGGTACTACTTACCATCCCAGTGTAGAAAAGCATTACCATATAAGTGGTTATATAAGGGCATATTTAGTAATGGCAAGTACTTACATTGACATATATAACTACTGATTTTTGTAAGCTGGAACGTACTGACATTTTGTTAAAGAATTTATGTTTTTATCTATCAAGTATAACATTTCGAGATGGTAGAGTGGTTGACTGACAACCAGGAGATCCAGGTTCGAATCCCGTGTGTGCACAATTTAGTTTTCTGTTTTAATTTATTTTCAGACAAATTATTTTTGTTTATACGGGTTAGCATATATGTAGGTAACCACATATTTTAGTATTTTTTTGTAAGGTGTTTAGTAATGATGCTATTGCTATTACCAAATATGTTCTTATATAACCACTTATATGGTAATGCTTTTCTACACTGGGAAGTAGCTGAATATGTTCCATGTTCTGAAAATAAAAATATATAAAAGTTGTCTTTTAAGGTCAGTTTTGAGACAGAAAAAGACAAAATTTTTAAAAATTATTGGCATAAGTATAGGCATTTACCCTTTGACGACCGAACTTAAACCGCTGACGATTTTTTGACGAAAACTACGTGAGACTTGGGCCTATGACTAAAAATAAATATTGTGCTGCTTTTGGCTTTTTACTGCTCCCCCTATGGGAGAAATATAGTAATAAAGCTTAATCATTAATGGGCTGGTCGCTCCTTAGCTGGTTAATATTTGCATAAGTTTTAATTTGTATTTTGCTTTAAGTTATGCCTAATCCAAAAATTATAACCATTTTTGTATAGACCTAAAATGATTTTTAATTTTGGAGAAGTTTTTTTTTTTTAATTTGAGCGATTTTTTAAGTTTTAATTTTGGCAATTTATAAAATGAAAATGAAAATTATTCAAGTTCGAGGACATACTCTATATTTCGTTATTAGGATATTGTCCTAACAAATAATCTATAGAGTTTTTTGTTTTCAAAAAATTCCCCGAAATAGATCTATCAACACATTCGTGAAAGGGTCAAATAATAAATTTGTAAACAAAAAACTCTATAGATTATTTGTTAGGACAATATCCTAATAAAGAAATATAGAGTATGGCCTCGAACTTGAATAATTTTCATTTTCCTTGCACAAATAAAGGTCAAAAAAAAACATAATTTTTATTTTTAATAAAAATTATATCAAAATTTTATAAAATATTAGCGATTTTTGCAATTTAAACAGGTTTTTTTTTTTGTTTAAATTTTGACAAATTTTTTTTTTTTTGACTTTTTTTGTTTCAATTTTGAAAATTTTTTTTTTTTGCTGATTTTTTGTTATTAGAAGCAGCAGGGGAAATATGAAGGGCTTCAAACATGGCAACACTGTAGTTACGCGAGATGATAAGTCTTAGAACAGTCGCTGCTAGACACCTGTTGAAGAGTTAGCGACTATTAAAGCTTTTGGTTGATAGCCGTGATTCATTATATTACTTTCGGTAGGGTTAAGTGCTATGGGAACGCAGAAGTTGGGTGCTGTGTTCATTATGGGTTATAAATACTTAATATTTTTTCAGCACAAATTAATTTGTAATTAGACATTTAATAGACATTATTAACTTTTAATTAAAAGTGAGCAAATGTTTAATTGAAATTTTTTTGAAAAACCATGTTTTCTGTGAAATATCAAAAACTTTCGAATTTTTAAGTTAAAAAAAATACGAAAATTACTTGGAATAACACTTGACACTGAAATGATTTGATAGACAATGCTAAATTAGCAAGCAGAAAAACAAAAAAAAAAACAAAACAAATCGAATGCCTTCTTAGATTCGACGACGTTTTTATCAAAATTTCAACAAATCAAAATAGCTGGTAACATTATTCATCCCATGGAGAGATATGATCTAGCGACTGCAATGAAAAGAAGTCTCAGTACATTCTATATGCATTACAAAACAGTTTGGACAGTTTTGTTTGTTAAAGGAAAGTAAAGAAATAAAGGATAAAAAAGGATAAAAAGGGGTGTCTGTATTGGTATGGTATAAATTAAATCAGACGCGGATCCCGTCCATTTTGTGGGGGGACATTTTTTCATCTCAAAATATGTTTTTGCATATGTGAATAATATTTTGTTTTTATTCGATGTTCTGCATAATCGGCATGCTTCCTTTATTTGTCAAGCTGCTACACTCATAGAAAAAGTTAGTAGAAAAATTAGTAAAGCCGTTAGTAATTAAATTTTGCAAGTTTTTAACAAATTTTAAGTACAAATTGAGATTTTAGTTAAAATGTTGCTATTTTAACTTGCCAAAATACCAAATTTGTTACTAATATTTTTTGTTGAATTTACTAAAGTGTAAAAATTGTATTTTGATAATCAAACCAGCAGATGTCGTTGTAATACGATGTTTGCGTATTTTTGTAGTTTTTTATATTGTGTAAGTATAAAATAGACAAGTGATATGAAAACGTCGCATTAGATAAATAATTAGAAAACAATTATTGTTTAATTATAAACTAATAAAACTATGCAAATATTCAAGTGTTTAAAAAAAAACGTGCAAAAAGATAGTTTTTTTTTTGGTTGCTGAATTGGAAGACTATAATAGGTGGTCTTGTTGTTTACAAGATAGTTTATGTTTTTAAAGATTAATGGAATAAAAAATTATTCAAATTAATGATATTCTTTTTAAGAATGAATACATATTGAAAGCCTAAGAAAAAGCAGTGCTTATTAGAGTGTGCGACCGAGTATTCGGCTTCGGAGTTCGGTCAAAAAGTGATGTTCGGTAAAATGTTGGCCAAACTCCGTGTATTTGAAGAAATGGTGTGCATTTATTAAGAATAAATTCTTTAAGTTCTAGTGCAATTAGTTACATATTTTATTAAAAATAACAAGCTCAAGCATTGCCATTTTTTCAAAAGACAACATTAAAATAATTGAACTCATTATTTCATATTTTTGAAAGAAATTGTAAATTAGCTTTTTTTTTGAGATTTATTCAAGTTTATAGGTGTATTTTATTTGTTTTTTATTAATAATACAATTTTTCACGAATAGATAGCGCTTAGTTATCTGCAAGCCCGAGTTTTACTACATTTTTCTGCAACGTCATTTTTAACAAATTTTTTGGAACTTTTTCTGCTATTTTTACAGACTTATTTCTATGAGTGTACACAGAGAGAATTTTAGTGGACGAAAAATCATAAATATTTTCAGTAAACTAATGAAACTTTTCTTCACAACGTGAAACAAACATTTTCTAAAATGAAAAGTTAATGAAAAGTTACATATTTCTATGAAACTAGGTTCTTAAAGAAACTTCTTCATTGAGTAACTTTTAATAAACAATATGATATTTTTCATAAAATTTTATGAAAATATGCATTAGCTTAATGAAAAGTTGCAATGGACAAGTACCAGTGCACATTCATAGGTTCTATGCAAAAATTCATTAATGTTATGCAAAAAAATTTTAAACGGTTTTCGGCTTTAGGAGGTCTAAATAGTTATTAAAATGTGCGCCCCGGTAGGCTAGTTGGTAGCGTGATGGCTTATCTGTGCGGGGGTCGTGGGTTCGATTCCACCAGAGGCACTGGTCTGTTTTCGCTACAACGCGCCGAAGGCCATAGTAGCTAGTGCTCGGTTAGGGTCATAGTATATAATTTGTAATTATATGATTATTAATTAATAAAATAAAAAATAAAAATAGTTATTAAAAAATTATTCGCATGCTTGTCGCATGCAATTTTTTTAAATTTGTTAACTAGTGTTTCGGATTCTGCTGAGATTATGTAAATTAAATGAAAAAGCAACACAGCAAAAATATTCACCTTGAATTTTCGCTAAAAATTATAAATTTACAAGCACAGCACAAAAGCATAATTTTAGTTTTTTAATCTTTAACACTAGAATAGGCCAGTCCTTTTGACTGGATTGGCAACTTTGACTAAAAACTACGAGTTTTTGTTCCAACTTATTCCAGATATTATTATATAACTTTTGTAGGATTAAATAGCGTAAGAATTCCACATAAATTAATTTTTGAATTTCACTTAGTTTCCGAAAAATATTTTTTTATATCTACTCTGCCCAAACCCAGTCAAAAAATGGATTTCTAGATTTAAAAATATATAAATTATTTAAAAATTCTGCAATTTTAGAAGAAGTCAAATTAAAAAAAAAAAACTTGTTCAAAATTCATTAAAAATAGCATATAGCTATTCTGTTCCAATATCGCCTAAACTATACAACACTTCAAAAATGCTTTAAATGCAGTTTTGAAGTGCTAAACTTCTAGATTACGCTGCTGCTTAACCCGCAATGATCGGATTAAAAATGTATTTTTGATGAATTTTGAAAAACCACCAGTCATTTTGACTGGTCGGTCATTCTAGTGTTAAACGATACTAATTAAACTTTATTCAGCAAGCACTGCTTATTATGCCTAACCACGCCAAAAGTACAATAGATTGAAAATTGCAACTACAATTCTGACATCGATTCTAGTTGGAGTTAAAGGCCGGAATTTAGAAATACTGCGGCGTGGAAACCTGCAATCCTCTCCCCTACATATTTTGTATGGTACAGATAAAGCAAAACCGTTTCTCGAAAATAAAGTTGATTTGAACAAAATACACATTTGTTAAGTTTAAAAAGAAGGCTGATATTAAAATAAAAGTTGTTACCGACTTGTAGTCCATTTAGAAGAGAATTTTAACGAAATATTTTCCGCCCTTTTATTTTGATAAAAATTACACGCATCGCAAAAAAGGGTTGAGACAAACACGCAAAAAAGGGTTGAGACAAAAACGCATAAAATTGTTGAGAAAAATACTATTGAAATTTAAGTTTAATAGGCTATAACTTAAAAAATATTAGGAATTTCGATCTGAAATTTGCTCAATATTTTGAAGGTTTAAGTTAAGCTGTTTTTTAATAACTAAATCTTAACAAAGCAATATTAAATATATTTACTTTATAAGTTTTGCTAAAAATATACACTAATTAAATTTTTACAAAGTAATTCAACCGGATAAGTTTAATAACAATATTTCATTATAAATGTTATTTTATGTAGGAACATTAAAAAGTTTAGAATTTCCAAAACTATCGTGATAAACGGTAGTGAAAGGTATTAAATGATTGAAATGAACAATAGAATAATTGATTGGAAGATTGATTTATTAGCAATTCATAACAAATATATTATTAAAATAAATCTGTTGTTAATGAAATAATTATATAAAAAAAATAATTAATGTTTGGGAGATTAGAAAATAGAGCGTTTTATGTGTAAAACAGCGGAGATTTAGAAAATAGCACACTTTTGGTTAGATCGAAATACTAGTATCAACCTAGCTAATATATTTGATTTGCTTTATTTTTGTAAATATACGGAGGTTGGAAGATCGTTATAAATTAAAATTAACATTAAAATAATCTCGATGTATAAAAAACAAAAAATGAATTAAACTGTAAAAAATATTACTTGAGCCAGAGTAAAAAGTTTAGTAACGTCATGATGTTTGTTAGGAAAAGATCCTAACCACGTGTTTGATTACTAAGAAGACAAAGGTGGAGCAAAATTTATAATTAATAGGTTTTTTGTTAAAGCTCTGCCTATTCTGGAGGCTCTAGCTTTTCTAAAACTTCGCGTTTTGATGAGATCTTTAGTCAGATCGAAATACTAGTAACAACCTAGCTAATATATTTGATTTGCTTTATTTTTGTAAACATACGGAGTTTGGAAGCTCGTTATAAGTTAAAAATAAAAAAAGTACATTTTTTCATTTTTACGCATAGCGTATAACTTTACCAATTAGAACTTTGATCAAAAATTATTAAATGACATTTTCCATTTTTTGCCCCTTCACGTAAGAATATCCAAAAATCCAGAATAGACAGATCTCTACGCAAGATTAAGAACCTGCATGCAAAACTTTTTCACTTCATGCGCTTCCATGTAGGGATCTCCAAAAATGCCATCATAGCGGTCGTCTACGCTGGAGATGGAACCTAACTGCCAAGCTTGAACTTTCAAGCTCTGGCTGAGAAGCTCTGAGTACGTGGCATTAGAAATCCGCTTAAAAATATCCACGCATAAACAGTTGGCCAGAACCCCTTTTTAACACGTTCCAACTTTTTAAAAAGTATGGCTTTATTTGAGGCAACACAAATTCGAAATTTCAGCTTTCTAGCCAATGAAGTTTGGGCAGGAATATCCAAAAATCCCATCTTAAGTCTGTATGACACTTACTGTTGTGCAGCAACTTTAATAGGGCTTTTCTATCAACAACTTTACATTTTTTAACATTTCGTTTTGAATTTTGAAACATTTTATAGAAAAACCCTGGTAATGTTGCTGCAAAAAAGCAGAAGTAATACAGGCGTTAGCGGTAGTCTGAACTTAAGTTCCAAATTTGAACTTCCAAGCTCTGGTGGTTTTGGCTGGGCGATGTTAAGTCAGTCAGTGAGTGAGAAATGTTATTCTGTTACAAATATAATATATTGAATAGATCCGTTTGAAATATTTGGTCTAAAATTATTTCCCCAACTGTTGGCATACGTAAATGCCGGTATTATTATTATTATTGTTTATATATTTTTTCATAATAATATAAGCTTTTAATAAAAACATTGATTATTTCATTACTTTTAGCTGACCTAAGGAAATATTTGTATTGTGCTTGTAATCTCACGTGAAATTTCGTTGGAGAGAAGATTTAACATGCAATTAAATATTTTTAACCTTAACCTGGGTATTGATTATTTCTTACAGATTCTAAGAAAATTTAAAACGTAATACAAACACAGAAAAGATTCCGATAAGAGAGATCAGAGATGGACACGTGAGCAGTATTTTTTGTCAATCTCGCATGATTGCAAGTAACATCCTAATTTACTCACGTTAACGTGAGTGTGAGTTTGAGTAAGTTTCGTGGGTGAGAGTTAGAGTATGTTTAGTTTTTGTTTAACCCTTTGACGACCGAAAACAAATATTCGTTCCCAAAAGCATTTGGCACTTAAAATTGTAAAGATAAAAGATGAATTGAATATTTCCAATAATAATTTGTAGAAAAGCGTCCAAAAATGTAGTGGAATTTAAAGATTTAATGTGGCCCACTTACCACCCAGTATTCGTCAAAGATAGGTCAATAGAATTTTTGATTTGAGAACAAAAAAAAAGCAATTTTTTTTGCAGTCGAAATGAAGGGCACTGTTATTTAGTTGCAGAAAACAAAAAAAAAAATAAAAGTAAAAATCTTTCCGGCAGTTTTTGCCAAGCGAAATGAAGGGCAGGAAAATTAATAAAATTTCTTCCGATGATTGGTTGATGCTATATTTGACCACAAAATATATGGGATAATTTCGTCTGCGAGGCAATTCCGTGTTAAACTTAATCACATTAATTTTAGAGTTGATTTTCTTCCGTGATTTACATGTACCAGGCGTATTTTCACATGCCCATCTCTAATCGAGATTGCAGCAAACTAATTAAAATGATTAACTATATTTTTATTACATGTGCAATAAAGTAAAGATGCTTCAATTTAGCTGACCGGCTGGCCAATCAGTAAATGTTTTATGTGTCTGTCGAGGTTTTATGAGATTTGTCGAGGTTTTCGTGGAACACACGTGTGGAAACGTATAAAAGTCGAATGTTTGTCAGCAACTAGTAATAGTAACTTTTGAAAACTAGACAAGTAAAGAACAGATTTGGTGTGGAATTAATTACAAATAGTTGGATTACTATGAATAAATATTATGTAAGTAGTAGTAATAAAGAAGTGAAATATTTTGAAAAGAAGGTTCAACAGATTTTATTTTTCTAATTTCTTGCAGGTGGCATTTATTGCCTTGGCAGTTATTAGCTGTTCTGTCAACGGTTTGCCTTATGGAGGCAAAGTAAACACCTATGGAAGTGGATCAGGTGGTGGTGGCGGCGGAGGAGGAGGGGGTGGTGGTGGTTTTGGACCAGGAGGAGGTGGTGGTGGAGGATTTGGTCCTGATGGTGGCCATGGCGGATCCGGTTTAGGAGGTTCCGGTTTAGGAGGAGGCGGTGTAAAAGGTCATGGATCTGGTTCCGGCTTAGGAGGTGGTGGTGGAGGCTTTGGTCCAGGTGGAGGAAGTGGAGGACATAGTGGCTCAAGTGGATTTGGTAGTTCTGGTGGACATGGCGGCTCTAGTGGATTTGGTGGTGGTAATTCCCTTTCTAATGGCGGTGGAAGTGGATTTGGAGGTGGTGGAGGTTTGGTTCTGGTTCCGGTTCCGGTTCCGGTTTAGGAAGCGGAAGTGGTGGTTTTGGTCCAGGCGGGTGGCTCCGGAGGACACGGTCTTTCGGGTGGAGGTCATGGTGGATCTAGTGGAGGCCATGGTGGATCTAGTGGAAGTCATGGTGGATCTAGTTTAGGCCATGGTGGCTCCAGTGGAGGCCATGGTGGATCCAGTGGAGGCCATGGTGGTTCCAGTGCATTCGAAAGTGGAAGTGGTGGATTTGGTCCTGGTGGTAGCTCAGGTGGTCATAGAGGTGGATTAGGAAGCGGTAGCGGTTTTGGAGGCGGTGGTGGCAACGGTTTCGGCTCCGGATCCGGTAGTGGTTTAGGCGGTGGTCATGGATTAAGTGGCTCCGGAGGAAGTGGTTACGGAGGCGGTGGTGGTGGGGGGCTATGGCGGCGGTGGCGGTCATGGCGGTGGTGGTTATAAAAAACATAGCTATTAATCTTAGTTATGATAAATATGTCCTGTGATGACTTTTTATGTTTATATGTATATAGATAGTTATTAATAAGTTTGTACAATAAATAGTACATACTAATAATTAATTTTTTTTTTCTCGACTCTTTAAAAAATATTTCAAATGGTAAAGTAAAAACCACTCAAAGAAAACTCTTTTACTCTTTGACAGATCTAAAAAGTTTAAAAGTATACGTGTTCATAAAGTCTAAAATTATATTTTGAGGTCATAACTCTAAGCTTTAAAAAAAATACACCCAGAAGAAGTTGACAGATTAAAAAAAAACTAACAATTGTCAACCTAGGCTTAAAAAATATTTTAAAAAGTCCACTTAAGCAACAACAGAGCACTCATTTATTATAATATTATTAACTGACAATATCAGCCTTATGAAAACAATAAAAATTTTCTTTTTCGCAGTATGATTTTATGGAAGATGCACTTTTATAGGAACAAATTTTAAAACATCAACGATATTAAAAAAAAATAAAATCTAAAAGTGACTATAACGAAATTTTTCTGGAGGGGGCTAACTTATTTCTGACGGAAGGCTTCGCTCCCCCCAGAGTGTTATATCTACGCAGGTTATGAAATGTAACTAAAACTCGTTCATTGAAACGTTTTATTAAATTAGTGTAGTTTTTAACGATATTTAATGAAAAATGTTATTTGATTTATTAAAAAGTTCATATTACTTATGAAAAAGTTCCATTCAAAATAGTTTAATTAAAACTATGAAGCTTTTTCATAAAGTTTAAGAAATCGTTCATTCACATTGTTAAGAAAACTTCATCAGTTTAATGAAAAAAAAACTGAATCTCGTTTAAGAATTTCACTCTGTGTAGATTTAAACGGATTTTAAGATTTCGAAGATAAAAAGAAAGAAAAGAAAATTCATAAATATAAAAATTTTTTATGAAACCTACTCAGGCGGCTCAGTGAAATAGCTCCCAATGAAATATGTCGTAAGAAAAGAAAAAATTAAATAGCTTCCAAAAATTTCTATACAAATTGGGAGTTATTTCATAACGAAATAACTCCTAAATCGTGGGGCTTTTTTTCATTTTATTTGGAAGTTATTTAATTTTTCCATTTGGGTGTTGTTTCAATTATGAAATAACTGCCAATTAATTTAAATGAAATAACTCCCAATGTCACGATTTAATAGATTTTACAAATCTATTAATTTTAACAATTTTAAAAATTCGATGGTATGAAAATACGCATTTTTCGTAAATTTGACAACCTTCTATTGGAAATACTTTTAAAAGCATGCAAAATTTACAACGATAACACGTTAGCACTTTAAGTGTGAGTTCCTTTTCGTGACTTCTGATTTACTTGTAAAGATCGGTTGTAGTTTGTATTTAATTATGTAGTGTTTACGTCACTAGTGAATTTTTTATGAAATGGCGATTGTTGATTAAAACTATTAGTAAAAATGTTTAATACAGTGATACCAGCCAAAACAGGGCTCCAATGCTTTACCAGACTATTTATTCGCAACATTACTTTTGTTCACGATGTCCTAAAAGTAATATCTTTTGTGTAGGAATGTTGATAGTTAAATAATATTTTTTGGGAGTTGAGTCATATTTATTGGGTTTATATGCCATTGGGACTTATTTTATTTATTTTGTGGAATTTATTTAATTTCTTATATGAGTTAGTTTTTTTAATTTTTTCGGTTTAAAAGTCCATTTAATTTTTCTTGGGGCTTATTTCATTGGGACTTATTTCATTGGGAGGTATTTCATTGCGCCCTATTCAATATTTGTGATAAATTTTCCTGATCAAACCCTTGGATTCGATATTTGAAATATTAATGAAATTGTTTACTTTTTCTTAAGATGTACTTACATGCTGACATTCCCAGCAAAAATAACCTGGATTTGGTAAGCAGTAACTACATTTGTATGCTTCCAAAATAGCGCTTCATCACCGCCTTGCATACTATAAAGCAATTAGGGAAGGTATTCTGTCGTGCTTCCTAGAATGGCTTCTTTGAAGCAGTGAATAATGCTCATATGAAGCAATGAGTATGCATACCATGAAGCACTAATGTTGTCAACATACAAAAAAGCGCTTCTTAGTGCCTAAGAAGGCATGATTTTATTGCTTCTAAGAGCACATGAAAGAAGCGCTTTAAAAGAGTAATACCAAGTGGGACATCGCGAACAAAATCATGCCTTCTTTATTTGCTTGGAAGCGCTTCGTTATCAAATAATGCCTTCCTGAAGCGCTTCTGGGTAAGCACTTTTTTTGCTGGGTTCATACTATACATTTCCTGAATTTCTAACTATTCATTTAAAATTTTTTTTTATTAAAGTACAAAAAAACTTTTCAATTTTCATACCTATTTTCTTTTTTCACTTCCCTTTTTTCTTTTTTCTTTCTTCTTTCACATTTTCCTTCCCTCTTTTCCCTTTCCTCTTTTTCTATACTATTTTTTTTTTTTGGATCCGCGCCTGTTTAAATACAAAACTGTCAAGACAGTTAGTTAAACTAATATAATGTACAATAAATATGTAAGTATAACTATGTAGTAGTAGTATATTCTTTTTAGCCAAGTAAGAAAAAATAACTTTTATTATAGATTTTAAATGTTGTAAGTTTGAAATTTTTCTTTCTTCGCTTTTCTAAGAAAAAAAAAATCCTGTTTTTGCTAAACTCAAAGGGATAATAAGGATATACAACAACTGCTTAAGTTGTCATCATTGATTTTTAATAGTGTTTAAGAGAAAACCCCAACAAAACTTATTTTATAAGTGAAAACAAATTTGTAATATTCTGTAAAGGAATGCATAACTAAAATGAAAAGGTTCTTAGAAACTCAAAACTTCGTATAGATTGAAAAATTGTTGCAAGTAAATAAATAATTGTCATAATTAAGGCACTATATACTTACACTTCAAGGAGGATAAAGAGAAAATATGATGAAAATAACACTCACCTGAAAGTAAAAGAAATGAATAATAAAAATAAGTAAAATTTTAAGACAATAATAAGCATGTTAAAGCCTACCCAGCAAAACTTTTTATTACCCAGTAATAAGTTTGGTAACAAGAAATTAATGTTACTGGGTTCTTTTCTATTTCAGCCCTATTATTTTAACAAGGGAAAAATAAACTTTTTGTATTGGATATACAAGTTATAATGTCGATTTTTTGCTTGAAAAATGCAAATATTATAATAAAATGAATTGATACATTATTCAAAGTATTGTCCATCGTTACCCAAGACGAATTTTTGCACACTGTAATAATTTTATTGTACTTGGAGGTTTAATAAAACTTTTTTTTTTTTTTTTTTTATTAATTAATAATCATATAATTTCAAATTATATACTATTACCCTAACCGAGCACTAGCTACTATGGCCTTCGGCGCGTTGTAGCGAAAACAGACCAGTGCCTCTGGTGGGAATCGAACCCACGACCCCCGCGCAGATAAGCCAGCACGCTACCAACTAGCCTACCGGGGCGCACTTTAATAAAACTAATTGATGCCATAAAATAAAAAAATAAATATAAATAAGAATTTGAAAGATTTAATTTCCATAATTTTTTTTAAAGTGGACATTTGATATATATCCTGGTTTTTTATATTTTTGCCAAGGTTTACGCAAAACCTTAACTGTTCTTATATATTTTGAACAATTCTTCAACATGTTTCTCAACAACAAATATATCGTTGGTTTACCGCAATTAAAAAAAGTGAGCACTAGATGTGGTAACGCCTTAAGCGGTATTTAAAATGGTTTAATGATATTTTCGGTGATTTTACTATATTATATGTTTTTAGAGAGATTTTTAATTTAGGTCCAGTGTAAGGTACATGTTCCCTAAAGTGGACCTAATGAGTTGTTTTGAAATTATTATATAAATTTTTAAGTTAGCTGCCACAAGAAAATTATATATAGCCGAAAAATAGTCAAGGAGTTGCCCTATGAGCTGATGTATTTGGATTTGGAAAATTCCACTAACAAGTAGAGTCTACCGATGGGTTTTCTCCGATCTTAATAAAATTTGGATATGTGGTAGAGAAAAAATAATAAGAGACACGTATTTTTTAGCGGTAAAAGGATTAAAAGGTGGGGGCCAAAATTTTTGTATGGAAACATAAAAAAGAAACTATAAAAAAACTATAAAATAAAAAATTGATGCATATAGTCGAAACTCTAGCATTTTCCAAATTCGATTAAATTATTATAAACAATATACTAAAAATAAGCGCAAAATGAAAGCCTACTTCGCTCACTTTTGGAGAAATTGTAAAAGTTTTTCCATTTCATACGTCTCATATAAAGGGTGTTTTTACACAGGTATAGAACTTTAAGTTGGCAACACTTTTTTAACTGGCGGTCATTTTGTCCGCTGTCAAGTGATTTATGTTTAGTTTGGTTTAGCATTTTAACATGAGTAGACTGACGCCTGAACAAAGCTTCCAAATTGTGCAAATTTATTTTGAAAATCATGGTTGTTTGAAATACGTATCGCTCACGAATTTTGTTTATCGATGAAGCTCACTTTTGGTTAAATGGATATGTCAATAAACAAAACTGCCGTATTTGGAGTGACTGACTGGTGTGCTTTATGGGCTGGTCAGAACGTTACAGTCAATGGTGACCGCTATAGAACAATCTTGGGCACAAAGAGAAATGAGAATGTATTAGTTATTTTACAAAAAAATGAGATTGTATTGGTACTATTGCACTATACAAAATCACTTGGTTTTGTTTGTTTTTTTGTTTGTTTACATTGTTGTATTGTTTTACTATTTATGTCTTTACGCGATAAATTTCAGCTATGAGGCGAATAAAAAAAGAAATATTCATAAGATGAAATTAATAGGTAATAAAAAAATGTTTTTAAGAAAATAGTAACATAAGTTCTTCCAATAATGTACTGGGCAAACAAATATATAATAATAATTTTATTAAAAAATAAAAATTATGTTTTTTTAGATCTTTAATTGTGCAATGAAAATGAAAATTATTCTAGTTCGAGGACATACTCTATATTTCTTTATTAGGATATTGTCCTAACAAATAATCTATAGAGTTTTTTGTTTTCAAATTTATTATTTGACCTTCAGGAATGTGTTGATAGATCTATTTCGTGAATTTTCTAGGTTCCCATCATCAGAACACGTTTTGAAAGCGGTAACAATCCCATGCCAAACTTCAAACATTCATATAAACTAGTCTACTCACTACATGAGAACTAATATATGAGCTTGAAGTTAAAAATTATAACCATTGATCAAAAAATAACAAACAAGTTTTCAATTTATTTCAATTTTTTGGTTACAAACAAGGCACTCTGCTTCATTAAAAATATTCAAGCTAAATAAAAATGCGTTTTCCCAACCAAAATCCCACATAATGATTAAAAAAAATTATAGTACGCTTGGCTTTATTAATTAAAATAGCAAGCAACTAAATAATTTTTTGGTTTTTTTCGGTTTCTCTTTTTTATTTTTATTTACGTTCGGGTTGTGTGTGTGTGAAAAACGATTATTCTTCGTTGTTTCAACAAGTGATTGCGCGTCACTGCTATGAGCCATGATTATTGGCTTCTTCGCTCAACCATTGAACAACCATGATGTGCAGGACCTGTGTTTTCAACAAGACGGCGAAACACGCCACACAGCTCGTGCCACAATTAATTCATTGAAGGAAACTTTTGGTAACCGCATAGTTCCACGTTTCGGACCTGTGAATTGGCTTCCAAGATCGTGCGATATTTTCTGTTGGCATATGTTAAGTTGCTAGTCTACGCCGATAAGCCCGAAACGATTGACCACTTGGAGGACAACATACGCCTCGTTATTGCCTATATACGGCCACAAATGTTTGAAAAAGTCGTCGAAAATTGGACCTCTAGATTAGAATACGTCCAAACCATCCGAGGCGGTCATATGCCAAAAGTCATATTTAAATTACAATGCCAGAAGATTATCTTTCGAATAAAGAAAATTTCATGGCAATTTAAAAAATTCATCTTTGTTTTATTCCATTTCAAAGTTATATACCTCTTTAAAAAACACCCTTTATAAGAATAAACACATTTTGTTTAATCCCAGCAAAAACTTTCATTACCACATAAGTGGTTACATAATGAAAATAAATAACTCAACAATAAGTAATTAGAATACACTTTACTCTTGAAGATACCCCAATGAAATTTTGTAAAAGTAATTGTTAAAATAGTGTTAAGATACATTTATCAAATGTCTTCTACGAAAAAATATTAATACATTTTTTATATGAAATTGAGAAAAAAGAATTATAATTTCGTACAATTTTAAAGATAGCTTGTATTTGAAATGAAATTTAATAATAATTTTAACGTTTTGTGCCTACATTAAAAAAAGAAGTTCAAAGTATATATCGTGAATATACTTTTGAAAATGTAATATTTGGTAATTTGTTTGATAGAGTATTTTTCAAATGAAATTTTTACCTATTATATCATATTAAACGAATTTGAAACATATGTTAACTTTTTATCTATATCCCCTTGAGACCCAGGCTGCATGCAAAAAATTCTTGATATTTTTCAAGTTTAACGTAAAAAAAATTTAAAAAGTATTGTACTTCCTCTATAGCTATACATCGTCACCGAAAATTCAAAAGGGCGTAACAACACAAAAAAATTAAAAATCGGGTTTTGATTGACTAGACTAAATTGCATGTCCCAACAAAATTTTGAACTTATTTAAAACGCCGTAACAACAAGTACATGAATTTCAAAATCAAAAAGTCGTAACAACACATTGAAAAAATAACTCTTTTTTTTAATAACTAACATAAGTTAGCTTTGGTATTTTTTTGTCAATTTTTGTTTGGAAAAATACTAATATCGCAAAAAATAATCCCAATTTTGAGTTACATCCCATTTCTCCTGTTCAATGTTGTTACGTCTTTTTGTTTCAGAAAAAACCATATCAAAAAAGGTGTAACAATCATAACTTGAAGAATTATTATAACTTGAAGAATAATTATTAACAAAAAATAAAAAAATAATTCAGATATATGTATATAGCCGTATTTAAGTAAGTGGAAAAAATATTAGGGTAGGTCGAAAAAAAAAGTTGAGTCAGTCACATCCTAGGATTAAAGATAAGTTAAAGACGATTCTAGAAATATATATATTTTTTTTTACCTTGCCCCTACATACTGCCCTTTTTGTTTTCTGTGCACTGCGTCGCCATTTGAAGTCCGAACGTAACAATGCATATCGTTGTTCATGAATTGACAAAAGCTACATTTCTCTCTTTTGTGACTTTTGACTACGACGTCAAATTCTAGTTGAGATTTCCGATATCTGTTTTCCTAACCTTTCTTAATTTCATAATGTGAGTCCAAAAGACGAACCAACAATTTTCTAATTGTGGTTTTACTAACTATTGGAATAGATGTTTTTTTCCCACAACTCACAAAGCACTTGTATTATAAATTGTATGTATCTCGATAAACTTTCGTTTTTGTAAATATTAGATGCACCATTTCTTTTTAAAAATAAAAATATTCTATAATTTGGCTGTTTGTTGGTAATTTTGTTTTTTCAATATCACGTGGTTCAAAATACATAGGAAACCAGATATCGGAAATCTCAACTAGAATTTGACGTTAGAGGCAAAAATCACAACAGAGAGAAATGTAGCTATTGTCAATCCATGAACAACGATATGCATTATGTTACGATAGGGCTTCAAATGCGGACACAGTGCACAAAAAACAAAAAGGGCGGTATGTAGGGGCGTGGTAAAAAAAAAAATATTTCTAGAATCGTCTTTAACTTATCTTTAATCCTAGGGGGTGAGTGGCTCAACTTTTTTTTCTTGTATGTGGACCGACCCACCTTAGTGCACACTATGTTAAATAGAGTTGGGCATTCTAGTTCATAGTTTATTTCGTTTATTTGCTTTTACTGATCTTCTTCATTCTTGTAGTTCATTTGTTTGTTTGGCTATTTTTCTTCAATTATTTATATTGGTCAATTGGTTGTTTAAAGGTACCCATACACTTTGCAATATTAATGCCAATCTTATTGCTAGTATTATTATCATTTTGGCCTACACAGTGCAATAATATGGCACCACTCTTTTATTCTATTGTGGAGTGATATAAAAATTGCACAATGTGGCCACCACACTATAATATATTTTCCCATTTCTTGGTTACGCAATAAAATTTTTGATTTTTTCCAATATATTGAACAATCTTCCAATATGACATACACACATTAAATATATTGCACAATAGCAAAATTTGTACAAGAATATTGCGAAGTGTACCTTAACAAATCTGCACAGTATATGCGAAAATCCAAAATGAATGGTTAAAATTGAACTAGTTTATTTTTAAGCATTCATTTGGGATTTTCCCTCATATTATGCAAATTTGTTAAACAAACCATTGACCAATACAATATAAATAAGTTAAAAAAAATTTAACTTAATGAGCTAAAACATCGAACTAGTTCAATAAATGCAAATTAACGAAATGAACTAGAATGCCCAACTCTAAACTTAAATCGCAATAAAAGTCAAAATACTTTGCAATATATATAAGAAAGGTAAGGCCGAATAGCAAACATGGTCGTATCAATAATTTTGATTAAGACAAATAAACAAAACACTCACCATATAATTTTTCTGCATTTCTATCACCAGTATGTTTTCTTTTAATATTCGCTTTGTGCATGCTCAAACACAATACACTTACATACACAAAATAAACAACCGTTAAACAGCGCTGCTAGCGTGTTGCTACGTTGGCCCTGGCTTGTGTGGCAGTATATTTTTTGTGAAAATTTTTTATTTTCTTAATTTTTTTTGATGAGACATGAATAAAAACACTTGCTTGACGCTTAATTATTTAGTTTTAAATATATTAATTGATTTTTAAATTTTACATTTTCTTAAGGATTTTTTTAGCTGCTACAATAGAGTGGCTGAACTTTTTTTTACATAATTCACTATTGTCTTTACGATTTTTTTAGAAAAACTTATTAATACCACTTGAATAATATTTATTTTATATTATTACAGAAAAACTTGTTAACAACACACTGCTTTTATTAACAACCTCACTCTGTGATCACTGAATTGTAGAGTTGTGTCGTTCATGAACGAACTAGTTCAATTGAACGACTCACACTCAATTGAAAGATATGATTCGTTCACCAATATTCGATTTGTCGTTCAATCGTTCATTTCGTTCTTTTTATTTATAGAACAATTGCATCTCTATTTAATAGTGGCCGACCGAACAGTTCGGCCAGAAAATGCATTTGGGGTGTATTCGGTATTTTAAAGCATTATTGACAAATTTGGAGAATGGAAAAATGTTTATTGGGCTAATTGGATGTTATTTTAAGTGTCAAATTTAAAGAAAAGTATGTGGTTGAGCAATGAATTCACTGTTCAGCCTTAGAAAGTTCGGCCAAATCGAAAAAACTTTACAGCTAAACTTCGGCTTTTCTCTTAAATTTTATACACCAAATCGAATTAAATCGGCTCAACAAACATGTTTCCAATACTAAAATCGACATCATTGCCTCTAGATACCAAAAAAAACCGACAAAAGTTTTTTGGCCGAACTGTTCGGTCGGACACTACTATCTAATCGAATTGCTTGCAAGAGCAATTCTTTTTATTAGAAAATAGTAATAATATTGTTTCAAATTAGGAAAAGCAATTAAAGTCATACAAATAAAATGTTTTTTACACAAAATAAATAAATTTGCAATGAAAATGAAAATTATTCAATAAATTTTTGTTAGAAAAGTTGCAATTTTAAAACGCTTTTTGTCTAGGTGCAGTAAAATTTGTGAAAAAACTAGTAAAACATGAATAGCGCGTAATAATTGTCAAACGAAGGACACAGTTCACAACACGCAGATCAGTCACAAGCAAGATATATTTATATAGGTAGTCTTAGTAGCCCAGCTGTTTATCTTCCTCTTCCCTGGTGTTGACATTTCTTACATGGTTTTGACACTGTACTGTACTGTACTCAACAACAAAATGCCTGTTGTTTTTGTATTGTTTGTAGTTGCTTGTTGTAGTTGTTGTTCTAGTAAGACTACCTATATATGTAAATATATCTTGGTCACAAGTCAAAGCAAAATAGAACGATTGAACGATTTGAACAAACCAGTTCACTGACTCGAATTGAACGATAATGACCGAGTCACCAAAATGAACGACTGATCCCAATTCTATTGAATTGAAACTGTCACATGAAGGAGAATGAGAGAAATGGATTAAAAACCACAGGCTGTTCCTGATGCTAATAAAAAAAATGACAATTGCATTTAAAATTTAATGGTGACAATTTAGATTTGGAGAGTGTATTAAGCAAATAATTTATATACAGTAAAAATTTTATAATTGTCACCTGCTTTAAATGTCGGTGTTCTTTAATTGTCACCCACCCTTTAAAAGTCTAAAAATTTGATTCAAGTAGTACTTTACTTGTAACCTTGCCTTAAAAGTTCGAAAAGTAAATTTAAAAATTCTTTAAGATTCATGTTTTTTAAAAAAATTCAATTGAATTGAAGCTTTTAGTGTACCTTTATTTTCTTTTAGAAAATTTAAATACATAATGTTGTAAATGAGGGATGTAGCCAATGTTGAAATGTTTTTTAATAAACTATGACACCTACTTTTTGCAGCGCTTCTAACAGGGGTTTTCTGTTCAAGACTTTACATTTTTGACTTTCCGTTTTATTTTTTAAAACATTTTATAGAAAAACCCTGGTAGAAGCGCTGCCAGAAGCAGTTGTCATACAGGCTTTAACAGAGCTGTTGAAATCTAAATCCGTTTTAAAAGTAATATTTTAGTTAAATTTTGAATAAGGAAAAGACATATAACTTTAAGCCGTTTTTACTTATAATACCTTAGGGATGTGTTTAAAAAAATTACGGTTTTATTTGAAATGTTGTAAAAAAAAAATAAAACGTTTTGAGCTTTTTCAATAGAAAACCACATTTACAAATATTTTGTGCAGTGCACGGTTTGGAAGCAAGATAGTTTTAAAGTTAAAGTTTCGTAAAAATAATGACTCGCTCGAATAAGGGTATGAGCGACATTTTTTGGAAACAGAATATTGTCATTATATTTGTTAAGAAAGTTCGATCTTTTTAATAGACCTTTATCAACGAAAAAATGGGAGTTTGGTGTATCTCGTAAACTAAGAAAGCTAGAGTCTCGAAATTAGGTAAGTAGCTTCATCTAATGACCAGGGCCCATTTGTAAGCTAGCGAAATCGTATTCAAACCTGCGAGTTCTTTTACTTTTAAGATTCTCTAATTCGATAACAAATAAACTGAATCGAAATTCCAAACGATGAGATTCGATAACGACTGATCATTCGAACTCAACCATGCGAAATTTTACTCGAAATCAAAAAGGCATTCGAAATAATGTTTTACTGCTAAGAAGTGAAAAAAAAAGAAATTTAAGATTAAAATTTATATTTAATTATTGGCAATTTTATGGCAAAATATGTAAATAAACTATCAATAGAAGGGTTAAAGGTTTAAATTATTTATTGTGTTGCTGCTTTTTAAATGTGTTTTATTATACATATTTCTCAAAATTAATTTAATTTAAGCTATTTTAATAGGAAAAAGCTAGCAAGCTCGCTCCAAAAAAAAGTTTGGCCGCTGTTATCAATCAGGTAACAGGACAATACTGTCAAGAATGTAAATTCCACGTACTGCCAACGCATAGCCGACCGTCGCCGACGCTATGCAAGCACTGTGCCGATTGTATTTTTGTACCTAGCTAGGTATATTAGGGAATTCAATTTTTCCAAAGATGTGCTTTTAATATGACTTTGATTTCGCCTCGAGTCTCACAAGGAAGGTATCCCGACTCGGACCGATCTTAATGAACTTCGGATATGTGGTGGAGAAAAAAATTTAAGGGACCCGCGGTTTTTTTTTTAGCTACCCAATCTCATGTTTACATTCATAATAATCCGTTCATAAAATTACGAAATTATTGTCAAAACTACAAAAAATTTAGTAAAATGTACAAATTTACGTTGATTTTACAAAAAATTTGGTTATTTTTTCGTAATTTTACGCATGGATTATTATCAGTGTAGGCGTTATTAAGTGGGGTTTCTTTCGTTCTATTTGAAGTAACTATAGACAAATTTGGTATCAAATAAAACGTTTTTTGAAGACACATTTACTGGTGCAGAAGTTATGTCTAAAAACTTCCAAGTAAAAAAAAAAACAAATGTAGAGTTAATACCTATTTAATTTAATAATGGGGTTGTCTAAGCTTTTTCAGCTATTCGAAATCGTTCAGTTTTTATACGACTTTTCCCGAAGAGCCCTTTCCCTCTATATTACAAATAATTCAAAAATGTGACCACTCTACGTGCACTATATAGGCAATATGGGTATCAGAATGTTTGATTTCTAGAGTACTTTAACCATGTGTACAAAATTATTTAGTTTTCGTCCACTAAAGACAAGTTATCATACAAAAACAAATTAATTTTTAATGCCACTTTTAAAACTTAAAAATGACAAAATAAAATCAAAACTCTATTGAAGAAATAATTGAGATCAAAATATGTTGATGCATCGAAGATGAGACCCATCGTTTTTAAAAGACCTTGGGACGCAGATCAAAAATAAGGCTAAGGAAATATTTGCAAAGACTTTTTATAGAAATATAACATTTTTTGATAAACTTTTTGCAAAAATTTACAAAATTTAAAGCAAAACCGCTGCTTTTTTACCACATTCAAAAAGTGAATTTCTCATTTTTCACGATTTCGCTAATAAAAGATCTGCAACAAAAAGAAAATACAAAATTTTAATATGTATATTTAGTAAACATCACGGGTTACTTAATTTTTGTGAAAAATCCCGTATTTTCTGTTTAAGTTTAATTAAAAAATTGCTTAAATTAAAAATTGTAATATATTTTATGCCTCAAAAATAAGGAGTCTATAAGTATATATATATATATATATATATATATATATAAGTATATATATATATAAACATATATGGTAAAACAAAGAAAATAATTCACTTTTACATATAATTGTATATGTCATCACGTATTAGTCAACTTGAAATTAAGTCTAATTTCCCAATTCATTAATTTATATTTTAATTTTCATAGTTATTTGGAATATGATACAAAACAGTAGTGCGGGTTTAAAAAGAATTTTTTGAAGTTATATAAAATTTTATCAAATTATATATAACTTGATCAAATTATATAGACCCATTTTTCGGATCAAATTATATCAGATGAGATCCCATGGGATCTCATTAGATAAGGTTATGTAAGTAATTTTTTGGATCAGCTATAATATAATGTTATAATTGCTTATATATATGTCTATATATGATTATATATACTTATTTAAATATATAATACACTCTAGCTGTTAAGTTAAAAAAAATAGGGAAAGTTAAGTTTTTTATTTGAAAGGTGGTAAAAAAAATAACATAAAAAATGTGGTAAATGTGGTAAAAAAAAAACAAAATATTGTGTGCAGTACACGGTTTGGAAGCAAGAAAGTTTCAAAGTTAAAATTAAGTAAAAATAATGCCTCACTCGAATATATAAGCGACAGTTTTATGAAAACTATTTTTTTGCGAAGTATGGTTTATCAAGCATTAATACGCATACTTATGCCAATAACTTTCAAAATGTTGCCTTTTTCTGTTCCAAATCTTTAATTGAATATATGAACAGGTCGCGAATAAGGATATATAGATCATAAAGTAAATTGTTCAGGAGACGAGAAAAACCCTAAAATATCGGAACTTAATTTTATTAAAAAAATTCTGTATTATGCAAAAATGTAAACTTTTTTAAAATCGAAAGGGATACAAAATATGCTTCCAAAAAATTTGCAGTACAAGTGCATTTTTAGAAAAAAGGGGCTATTTGTAGATTACATTTCGTAAAAGTAGATAACTGTAGCCTTAAGAAAATTTTAAATAGTCCATATACAAACAATGGCTCTTCAAAAACACACAACTTGTTTAATTTTTTAAAGTTTTTTTAAAATTAAAATCGTCAATAAATTCGGGAGTTTTTTAAATATCTAAAATCTAAAACCGGGATTGTGTTTATGCCTGCAAAGAGTATTTCTTTTTGAAATTTGAATAAAATTCAAACATCCTTGGCCAGATTTGTGACGATTTCTCGTGGAATTGATGATATTAAAAACACTTTAAATTGGGTTATTTATGATCCCATATTTTAACCCGTAAACTAAAACTCGAAAAATGCGTTTCAAATATATTTTTGACCTCTATAATATATCTAATTGAAAATTTACATCAGTGTCCAAATCCACTTAAAATGGGATTTAGATAGATTTCGACCGACATCTAATAATAATTTAGGATTTTAAACAGAGTTTCCATACAAAGTTAAATCCAAATTTAGTTGAGATTACAGCGAAATCTAATCGATATCTAACTATTTGTGCAGAAATACAAAATACAGCACTGTGCTTTACCGCTATTTGCAGAAAATTAGGGTTTTTGCAGAAAATTATGTAAACATTAATCAGCTACATATGAGATAAAATATAATGAAAAAATGCATTTTTATAAATTTGAAAAACTAAATATCAAATTAAAAGTCATTTTTTTATTTGAAAGAGTATTAGAAGTTGAATACGGCAATGTTTGATTGTTTTCGACCAAGAAAAACAGTGAAAAATCATTGAATGGCGCTGGCAAGACCTTTTACAAAACACTGAATGTTTTGCATTAAACTAATCATCCCTATAAAAAAAGACTTTCATTAGCAAAAATGGCATTTCATAATTTTCCTAAATTTTGTGTTCCGCCATTGAATAAAATGTATTTTAGAAAATTTTTTTAGTTTTAGTTATCTTTTAAGGTTAGTTTGTTTACAAAAATTTGTTTGTTGTACAATGGAAATCCAATCAGCTGTGAAATTCATTAATGTAAACGATTCTGATTTCGAATTGAATTTGAAACTGAAATCTACTGAAAAGTTGTATAATGTAAATTCGCTGTAAGAGTCATTCAAATCTGCGTATTAACTATTGACTGTGTAATTCCCTTGTAAGTTATAACTTAACATTCTAGTTCATAGTTCATTTCGTTTATTTGCATTTACTAAACTAGTTCATTCTTATAGTTCACATGTTTGTTGGGCAATTGTTTTTCAATTATTTATGTTGGTCAATTGGTTGTTTAAAGGTACTCATAGACGTTGCAATATCATTGCCAGTATTATTATTATTATTTATTGCCAGTATTATTGTCTTTTTTGCCTCCACAGTGCAATAAGATGTAAAATACTTTTGCACAAAATATGCTACCACTATTTTATTCTGTTGTGGAATGATATAAAAATTGCACAAAGTGGCCAACACACTATTACTTATTTTCACATTTCTTGAATCAAAAACCTTTTTGATTTTTCCAATATATTGAACAATCTCCCAGTCTGACATACACACTGGAAATATATTGCACAATAGCAAAAGTTGTACAAGAATATTGCGTAGTTTATGTGTACCTAAAAAAAATAGTTTTTTGTGCACTGCATCGCCATAGTTCATGATTGTCGTCGTTGTTCATGAATTGACAAGAGCTATATTTCTCTCTTTTGTGATTTTTGACTCCGACGTCAAATTTTGGTTGAGATTTCTGATATATGTTTATTAATAATTTCATAATGTGAGTCCAAAAGACGAACCAACAAATTTAAACAATTAAATTTTTACTTTTTATTTAAGACCCATGCCGTTTAAAACCATCAAAATCCGATAAACCGTTTCTGAAATAAATCTCATTAAAGTAACATCCTTAGAAAAGAGGGCAACGTGGCGTAGCTACTGCGAGAAGATCTCAGATCTCCCCGAAGCGGTTAGGCTTCAGAAGGCTCTTTCACAAGATCATACGAACGGACTTAGTACCCTGAAGAATCGCCCGAGGAGACCTGTGAACTCTTACTGAATACACACTTTCCGGATTGTGTGTCACCTGAGAGGCTACCTAGGATTCCTAGGACTCCTAGCCTATCTGGGAGGGACATACGACTTGCGAACAGGGTGTTTCAGGAGGGAAGGATCTCATGGGCAGTGAGAAAATTTTCGTCGTTTAAATCTCCTGGACTAGATGGGGTGTATCCGTGTCTGCTGCAGAGGAGCATGGATCTTATACTCCCGCAACTGACCAGGATTTTTAAGTCGAGTTTGTTATTTGGTCACGTTCCATTGGCTTGGAACGAAGTTAAGGTAGTATTCATACCGAAGGCTGGGCGCAAAGCGGAACATTTGCCCAAATCTTATAGACCAATAAGTCTTAGTTCTTTTCTCCTTAAGACCATGGAGAAAATCTTGGACCACTATATCAGGGATGTGTACCTGCTGCGCAAACCCATTCATAGGTACCAATTTGCGTATCAGCAGGGAAAATCCACTGAGACGGCTGTCCATCAAGTTGTCACTATGATCGAAAAGGCACTGGAGGCGAAGCAAATAGCCTTGTGTGCTTTCGTTGATATTCAGGGCGCTTTTGACAACACGTCCTACGATGCGATTAGGACTGCGATGTTGAGGAACGACATCCCCAGTGTTATCGTTAGTTGGACTCTGGAGATGTTGACCTCTAGAATCATTACATTCGGCATCGGGAACACTTCTAGGACCATAGGGGCGACTAGGGGCTGTCCTCAGGGTGGTGTGCTATCGCCTCTGCTGTGGACTCTGGTCATTGATGAGGTGCTTGAGCAGCTTAATGACCTAGGTTTCAGAACCTACGGATATGCTGACGATCTTGTTATTTCTGTCACAGGCTGGGATGACAGGACAACTTCTGAGCGCATGCAACAGGCTCTGAACTTTACCTTAAAGTGGTGCCAGGAGAAGGGATTGACTATAAATCCCTCGAAAACCATCCTGGTGCCCTTTACTAGGAGACGTAAGTTATGTCTCACTGAGCCATCGCTTCAGGGGACGAGGATCTGCTTCTCTGATAGCGTTTAAGTACTTGGGGGTTATATTGGATAGGTCTCTGAATTGGAATGAGCACCTTGATATGATCTCTAAAAGGGCCACTAGGGCAATGTTTGCCTGCCAGAGGCTCTTTGGCAAGACCTGGGGCCTTAGACCTCAAATGGTCTACTGGTCTTTTAACACCATTGTGAAACCGATGGTCACATACGCCTCTTTGGCGTGGTGGACAAAGGTTGAACAACTCGGTGCTCAGATGACTCTTAAGAGGATTTATCGACTGGCATGTATTGGTATCACTGGTGTCATTGGAGTCATGCTGGGTATTCCTCCTTTGCATATTTCTGTAAAGGAGAACGCGTGCATGGGATCCCTAAGGCTGCGGGAGATTGGCAGCATGAGGAGTGGGGATCTGAAGGGGCATCTTGAGATTGCGAAAATGTTCGCTGATGACCCGGTTATTAGGGTCAGTGACAAGATACTGCCTGTGCAAGTATTTGTTAGGCACTTTGTTGTTGTGATTTTCGACAGGAGCACGTGGTTGAATGGATCTTGGGTACCGGAGGTTGGTGCACAGGTCTGGTTCACGGATGGCTCGAAACAGTCGAACATGGATACGGGGGCGGGTGTCGTCGGACCCGGATTTCAGCGTGCTCTGCCCATGGGCAAATATCCCTCCGTTTTTCAGGCTGAGGTCTTCGCTATCTGTATCTGTGTGAAAGAGTGTCTGCGGAGGAGGACACGGGGGGCCACGATCTACATTCTATCTGACAGCCAAGCGGCACTTGGTGCCTTGAGGGCTCAAGATGTGTCGTCTGGTCTGGTTAAGGAATGTATCGACTCTCTAAAATCGTCTAGGACTTAACTACTCCTTGACACTTCTGTGGCGTACCCAATGAGTATGTCAGAGAGAGGCTCAGAAGATGGAGGGAGTCGGAGTTTGGGGCCTATTGGGCCAGATCGCCTGGGCAGCGACAGGCGAGGCTGTTTATATCTCCCTCTGGGGAGAGATCGCGGAAATTCTTGTCTATGACGAGGGGCGAACTAAGGACCGTAACGGGTTACCTCACAGGACACTGTGGCCTTAGGTATCAATTGTACAAGATGGGACGATCCTCTACGGATACGTGCAGGTTTTGTGAATTGGAACCCGAGACCTCTGAGCATGTTCTCTGCATATGTCCGAGGCTCTCCGACAGGAGGGTGCGTTAGTTTGGTGATCGAATAGTGACGCCATCGGACGTTTGGAACTGTTCACCTGGTAGGATAATTGGCTTCGTAGGGAGCCTGAACCTATAGGGTGTATTCGCTGGCAGCACAAAATACCAATTTCTGGTCGCGGTGCATAGTGCCACTATAATCTAATTTAATCTAAACATCCGTAGAAAATTTTGTTGGATCATTTCTTCTGAAAAAAATTTAAACAATTTATGAGTTTCTTGAGGTATAGGCTTATGAAGATACTCATATTAAATTTTTGATCAAATGGGGTATAAAAGGAGTTCCAAAGATGAAAAATGTTATGACCTATACAAAGCCCATAAGGGAGAAGAAGTCTGATACTTGAAATTGAAACATACACTAACAGAATTAAAAAAAAAAAAATATTAAAAGAAAAAGTTCTTATGATATATATTTTGGTATTCAAAACTACCGATAACGAAGTATCCGGTTTTTAAGCTAGTAAATAATAAAGTACAATATATTTGCCATCGTTATAAAATTGATTAAGCTGTTCGGTTGTGTTATTTACACAACTTCAAAAATGGTTAAAACGGAATTGTTCAAGTTTTTAATCGCTGTTTAAATCGCAGTTTTCCCAAAATTTTGACGTTGTAGAAAAATTTGGAAAAAATATTTGCAAATATATCGCGGTTAAAACCAAATCGAATTTTTCTTAATTTGTTACTCTGTGTTAGCCAAAAGTTGTGTCAATTTTTATATTTCAATTGAAAATCTTCAAGGCATTGTGGTGTAATGGTTAGCGCGTTGGACTGTTACACAGATGGTCCCGGGTTCGATTCCCGGTGACGACAACATCAATTTAGAAAAATAATATGTATAAGTTTTCTATAACTTATATGTATCGCTGCGCCCACCTTCGGTGTTCCCATAGCACTTAACCCCACCGAAGTAAAATAATAAATCAGGGCTATGAAACAAAAAGCTTCAATAATTCGCCAACTCTACATCAGGTGGCGAGCAACAACTGTTCTAAGACTGATCTACTCGCGCAATTACAGTGTTGCCATGTTTGAAGCCCTTCATCTTTCACCACCTTTCATCTCTCTACTATCCCCTTTCCAAAGAAAGCAACACATTTATTAATAGGAAGAATTTCTTGAGTGTTGCTTCTCTTTAAAAAAAGAAAAGAAAAAAAAAATACTTTTAATGTTCTCACTCATAGTAAATGTTTACATTTACATATAACCCGATTATATTAGATTTCACTATCTTCGACTTTGGTATTAGTGCTCAAAATTAAATATTATGTACAATAGCCAGATACAACGGAAGCATAAATTGATACTTTAATTTTCTATGCAAAATATACAACCCCTTAAATATATATACGAAGAGGAAAATGGGGTAAAGAGGTACATTTCAAAGCATTCCAAATTCCAATCATACACAAATTAGTTATGTTCTGTTAAGGCAAAAAGTAATATCACTAGAGTTGTGCTTAATAGTTCACAGTTCATTTCGCTCTTTTCCATTTATTGAACTAGTTCATTATTTTATTTAATAAGTTTGTTTTTTTTAATTCTTTATATTGGTCAATGATTTCATTAACAAATCTGTATAATATAAGAGAAACTCATAAATGAACGGTTAAAAATGAACTAGTTCAATTTTCGGGTATACTGAGCAGATTTGTAAAACGAACCATTGGCCAATATAACAATATGAATAAATAATTGGAAAAAATTGAAAATGAACGAAATGAACTATGAACTATGAGCACAACTCTAAATATCACTAAACAAATTAAAGATTTCTTTTTTGTATTGAAGACGACTTTTATATATTTTTATTTTCAGAACATGGAACATAATCAGTAGTGTCCGACCGAGTATTCGGCTTCGGCTTCGGAATTCGGCCAAAAAGTGAAGGTCGGCCAAGTTCGGTGTTCGGGCCAAATTTGGCCGAACTACCGAACTTTTTATGATTATTTATAAAAAGCACAAATAAATAACAACTGTGGTTATATTTACTTCTCAGAATTTACAAAGAACTACATAAAAATTACAACGTTGAATATGATAGACCAAAAAAAAAAAACAACGATATTTAAATATCAATGTGTGTGAAAATATTTAAAACAGCCAAAAGAGTTTAAAAAAAAATTTCCAGAAATATACCTATAAGACGTATAAGCAAATAATTAAATTTAATGCGATATAATTTAAACAACCGTTTACTTTTATATTTTGCAATTAATTTCGAGTATTAAGTAATCCTGAAAAGAGAATAACAGGTTCATCAATTTGGGATAGACATGATGCAGTACCAGACTTAGAAGTAGCAGAACCAAATGAAAATTTTATTGAAAAAGAAATTAAAATGTTTATTACGGAGCCTTTAAAATTGACATTCATAATCTCACTGAGAGACTTTTGTTGAACGAAAAATAATGAAAGTTTTCTGTAAATCTATAAAACTTTTCTTCAAAAAAAAAAAACAACGAAAATTATCTCAAAATTTATGAAAAGCTAAATATTTTTTGTGAAAGCAGTTTGTAATGAAACTTTTGCATTGAGTGGGAGCAAATTTTATTAATGAAATTATATTTCTTCGTACAATTTAAGAAAACTTGCATAAACTTAATAAAAAGTTTCAATAGACGAATTCCAGTGCAATTTCATTGATTCAATGCAAAAATTCTTTAATATCATTCAGATATTAGTGCAATATCAAAACTGGTATATATTGCATCAAAATTCCAAGAAAAACGATGAAATATATTTTTTCGCACAAACTTAGGTCGGATAATACACTGAGAGAATCCTCTGCATGATAATAATGAATTTTTGCATAGAAACAACTGAATTTCGTCCTAATCGAAGTTTAATAAAATTTTATTAAAAATATATTTTTTAATAAATTGTTCAATCACTCTACGAAAAAGTTTCATTAAATAACTAGTTTCGTTAAAAGTAATAAGCATACACTGATAGAAAAATCGTCATAACCGTAATGTATTTTGACATCAGTTCTATGACAAGTGTCTTCGTTTTTGACCCCATGACACTTGTCATCACGGTGATGTCAGCCTTAACATCACTTAACCAAATTGTCATCAGGGTCGAAAACTTAAATTGTGTCATCAATGGGATGACACATCGGCATCACATAAATGACGAATCGGAGTCAATTTAATAAAAAAAATGTCATCATTGCGATGACTCAGTTACATCGAAGAAGGGACTTATTGTGCTCAATTTAATAACCAACTGTCATCAAAGCAATTATACATTGACATTAAAGAAATGACTAATTGGCATCAATTTAATGAGAAAAATTCAATAATTGAATGACGCACTTACATCAGGGGAATGATTAATTGGCATCTATTGTCACATTAACGGCATAGAACTCAATTATGCCTCAGCGTCATCGAAAATTCGGACCATCGGATGGAGGTGTGCCACCGAGGTCGCGGCGGCCATTTGGCCGATATTTTGTTCCATACATAATTGAGCCATACCAATATTATCATAGTAAGAAGAAATGACAATAATTTCCTAAATAATATGTGTTTTATTCAAAATCAACATCGGCCCTTAAAATTTAACCACCCTTTATAATGATTACATGTCATCAATATGAATGTTATATATTGTATAAAGTGCTTCTTGCTTTCACAACGAATGTACATCAATGTGATGTATCGTATACAAGTTTTAGAAATGCGTCCAAAAACAAAAAATAAGGAATAAAACATTAACGTTTTTACTAAAACACACTTTACAAACATTTTAACGTTATTTAGTTTTATTCTTTATTCATACTTTTCCTGTTATTAATGCACAAAATGGGGCATCGAATTGATGTCACTGTAGTCATAGCACGGATGACGCGTAAAATATGACAAAATTATATGATAACGTTTGTCATTAAATTGATGTCACTTATTGCATCATTGATGTCATTTGTAATAACATCGATGTCACAATTCTGATGTTAGGGCATCATCAATATGAAGACGCATTTTTCTATCAGTGTATAATTAATTTTAAGAACATTTTAGTTCACTTTATGAATTAAATTTTCTCTATGTAGAAATTATCTTTATCAATCATACTTTTTTAGGTTGATGTGTTATCATCAGAGCAATCAGAAATATGCTGCATCATGTTTTTCCCTATGCTGTTGATGAATTTTGGCATAGATTTTTTACAGCATATTTTTGCATGTTTTGCTCTATTTGCATATTTTGCTCTAATTGCATATTTTTAAATTTTTTGATCATAAGAGCATATTTTTTTGATAAAAAACACAATTTTGAGCATATTTTTGTACGTTTTAGAGCAAAAGCCTATTCTTTTCAGCACTTTTTTTCGTTTTCGAACACAACTTTGTCTACATAACAGACACATTTTGCAGTTAAGGGGTTTACCCCTTTTCGAATTTTTGTATTTATTGTTTTTTATATTTACAACTGAACTTTTTCTGTATTTACCCAGCAAAAGGCAAGGGGGTTTGTAATCCGAAAAGGTAAGGGGGTTTGTAATCAAGCATTTTGGGCAGAAAGCATTACTTATTAAATTACCTACTCAATTCTTTTAACAGGGCGTGATACTAAAATAATTTATTCTTTTGAATTGATTTTTTTTATCGAAGAACCATTTACTTTATATTTTAAGAAATACATACATTTTTTAATAAAGAAATAGTTCCATGGTAAAACTACGAAGTACTTCCAAAAAAAAAAAAAATAGTTCCATAGAAAAAATAAGAAGTACTTACATTTAAGAAAAAGAAGTAGTTCCATATTAAAAATAATTACTATTTCTTTTAAAACATTTGTAACTAGTTATAATTTAAAAAAGAAGTACTTCTAATATTGTCACAAAAAATATCGGCATATATACTTTTTGTGTTTTAACACGTGAACATGTGAATAATGAGACCTAAAAACGCTTAATTGTTTATATTTTATGTAATTTTAATAAAACTTAATGAAGAGCTTTGCCGTTCTAAATATCTCAAAAATTAATTTAATAAATCAAATGTATGTTGTAGAGCCACTCCAAGATCTTAAATCTTAATTAAAATTAAGGAATTCATTCTTTAAAGGTCCACAAATATCACAGAAGTCAACATAATAACTTTTCTAGAACAATTAAAAAAAAAAATAAAAAAAATAAACGATTCAACTAAACATTAAAATAACTACTAAATTTTAAATTCTAAAACTTCCGTATTCAAAAGAAAATTTGCATATGAAAATTAGAATTAGTTTTAATTGAAATTTAGATAACACCAATTGAAATTCAGAAATTTCATTAAATATTAAAAAAAAATTTCATTTAAAAGTTGAAAAAAATTACGAAAATTCTAAAATATTAATTTTAAATTCAAAATATTCTTTAAAAAAAAAACATTAAAAATTAAAAGTTCGTTGTATTTAAAAATCATAAAATATTAATTAAATTTCAGAAAACATCATTTGAGAGATATCTAATTTAAATCCAAGTAATATTTAATTATTATTTAAAATTCAAATGAAAATTAACTTAGAAATCCGGCTACGGTGGAAACTAAAGATTTCATTTGTCTTTTTTCAATTTTTTTTTTTTTTTAATTTTACTTTATTGATTTGTGCAGCCATGAACACATGTCACCCGATTTTACCTTTTAAATAAAAGCTGCCTTAAAGTGAAAATTGAGATATTTCGAGTGCTGCTAATTCTTAGTAAGCGTTCTAAAAATAAATACAAGGTGGCGCAAAAGTAATCCTCCTATCAGAAAATGCTATAAATTTTGCGATTGGCCCCTAATGTCAGTTCTGTTTGACATTTGTGTAGTAAACACATGCGAAATACACGTTAATAAACAATGTTACGCTACACTGCTCCAGAACGCGGAATATTGGTGACTATTTATTTGACCAATAATCGGTCGGTGACTTTGGCACAACGTGAATTTCGTCGCAGATTTCCTGGCCGTCCAACGCCTACTGGTGAAACACTGCGACGTTTAGCCGCTCGCCTCGAAGAGACTGGCACAACACGAGATGCTGCCAGGCGTGGCAGACCCCGGAGTAGCCGTTCTGCAGAGAATATTGCTGCTGTAGCCGAGGATGAGATACAGAGAAAATTCGTTTTTTAGTCGAACGATTCGTATGTGGAACAAACTTCCCGCAGAAGTCTTCCCTGTTACTTACAATTTAGAAAAATTTAAATCAAATATCCACAAACACTACTCCCTCTTTCCTCCTTCCCATACCTTATTTTCCTGATCAATACAATGCACTGCATGAGTAGGGGGCATCCCCTGAGTATTGGTTAAATTATAAAAAAAAAAAAAAGTCCAGACGGTGCATCAGCTGTTAGCTGCTGACCGCCAATTGCGTGTAACATACGCTCAAGCCATCCTTAATCACCACCAAAAGAAAGATGATTTTTCATCAAAAATAATCATGAGTGATGAGGCCCATTTCCATCTTAGCGGGTACGTAAATAAGCAAAATTTACGCTTCTGGGGCACTGAAAATCCGAGTGTAACCCACGAAGAGCCATTACACCCGCTCAAAGTCACTGTATGGTGTGCTGTTTTCGCTGGAGGAGTCATCGGACCTTTTTTCTTCGAAGACGTCGCGGGCCAAACGGTTACTGGGAATGGTGAGCACTACAGAGCAATGATCAACGAGTTCTTTTTGCCGCAACTTGATAAATTGGGATTGGAAAACATGTGGTTCCAACAGGACGGTGCAACGGCACACACTGCACGTGCCACAACCGATATGCTGAAGGATGCATTTCCCGGGCGCCTAATCTCCCGTTTTGGCGGTTTGCACTGGCCAGCAAGATCGCCTGATTTGACAGCTCCAGACTTCTGTTTGTGGGGCTTTTTGAAGTCGCGGGTTTATGTCAACAAGCCTCAGACAACAAGCCTCAGACTCCGTCAAGAATGTGAGGACCTATCGCCGGAAGTGATGGAAAATGCCATAAAAAGGGCTCAAATGACAATCAACTGTGGCGGCGGCCATTTACATGACATCATATTATCGACTTGATGTAAAAAAAACTAAAATACCAAATAAAAATAATCCACAAGAAGAATCAAAGTTTTTCATTTTTTTTTTTAAATTAAAGCCAAAAAACATCGGAAGATTATTTTTGCGCCACCTTGTAGTTTAGTAATGATATGTCACTAGTTTGCGCGGCATTCCCCATATAAAAGCAATGGGATTTGTAATGACAATTGTAAATACTTGCCATTACTAAATATGTACTTATATAACCTGCTTTTCCTACACAGGGAAGTGACTGATTATTATGTTAGGTTAGGTTAAGTCGAAAAGAGGATTCGGAGAAGGAAAATACTTCTCTAAACCGACTCAAGTCCCTGAGGACTTACACTTAAGCCAGAATGTCGGCTTGTTGTGTGCTCTAAACAATCGGTTCTATGTCCTATGCACCTTACTATCCCAGGAACTCCGTCGCACTGACGAAACGCCTCAACTTCTTCCATCCTATGCCCCTAAGATCCCCCAATGTGGATATTGGGTCACTGGATAGTATTTCGACCCGGATCCCGGCAAATGCCGGGCATTCACAAAGATAGTGTTCCAAGGTCTCCTCGTCCTCCCCACAGGCCCTGCACACTTACGAGTCCGCCCTACCAATACGGTGGAGATGGGCCCTAAGTGTCGAGTGTCCCGAGAGGATTTCCATCAAAAGACTCAGTTCCTTCCTACTGAGATTCAGAATTTCCCTCGTCTTGTCCTTGTCCGGGTTGCCCCAGAGAATATTTGTAGTCCTGCCAACACCCGCATTTTCCCAGATGGTCCTATGCATGGTGTCAGCCCAGTCCACCAGCTCCGCCTTGAGAGCTCGAAAAGGTTTAGCGTTCTCCAAAGTGACTAACTCCAGGGAAGATCCTCCCCTAGCCAAATCATTTTTAATTATTAGACTGATTATTAGTGTCCGACCGAACTCATTTTTTTTGGCCAAAGCCGAACTTCGGCCATAATATCAATGTTCGGCCGAAGCCGAACTTTTTATTTTAATAAAAAAAAAAATATAAATTGTTTTTTTAGATTAATAAATTTAAACCAAAAAGTTATTAAACATAAACAAAAATAAAAATTTATAGGTATATTTTTTTAAAAAATCATATTTGGAAAATAGTTGTACTATATTTTATAGTCAAAGAAAAATAGTTGATCGATTTTTAAGTTGATATAGAAAAAAAAACTTGAACTTTAATATTTAATATTTAAAATTAAAAAGTTTGATATTGTAATGACAGAAAAGCAATTTTTCCGCATTCACACCATGTGAATTGCTTCGTCTATCAGAATAAAGCTGTCCGGCAGCGCTAAAAAGCTGTTCTCTAGCTACACTAGCTGATAAATATTTTATTGTTACAGCTTTTAAATTTGTAAATGGACTTGAATTCCAATGCTCAAATATATTTATATTTCGGGACTTAAGGAAATAAACGAAAGATGTAAAATAAACTGGCTTTCAATATTGTTCCGATTTTGGCGATAGTTCGAGAATAAATTAGTTAGAATACTATCATGACCCCCAAGATTCTTCTCAATCAAAACTAATTTTTTGCCTTAATGACATACATTTTACTGTTAAAACTAATTAAATTTCAATTTAAAAATCAAGGAGGTATTTCCAACCAAATTGATCAAAAAAAAATCTTGTCACAAGAATACCATAGCAACGATCATATTAAAAACAAAAAAATTAACATTTCAACCGACTAATTGGCTATGAAAAATAAAATCTAATAGTGCCAATCAAACTTGAATTTTAAATCATTCATATTAATTTATGAAGGATTTACTACCGACTGTTGGTCAAATAGTGTTTAAATGTTCGGTTGTAACTAAAAATTTTTTAATTAATTTTATTTTTAAACAATATCGACACTCTCAACTATAAGTAGTTTGTTTCAAATGATAAATGAACAAAGTAGCATAGCAATTGTCAAAAATAAATATAAAAAAATTAAACTTAAAAAAAATTCAAAAATATTACAAAAAAATATAAGTACATACAAAATTAAAAAAAGGAAATTATAAAAAATAAATAATTAAATTCTAAATATAAAAAATATTGTGGGCACGTCAAGAAAAAATCAATGTTACATATGAAGGCGATAATCGAAACGAATTTCTGGCAGGACTTCCGGAAAAATAGATATGCCAATTCCATTTGGCCACAGAATTTTCACAAAGGTAGTTTACATATACATACATATAAAATAAATATTATTCGAAGATGCATTTACCATTCTGAAACTTTAATACAGGTTATCCAACGCACGTTCATGAATCCGTTTAAGAGAAAAAAACACAACAGGCTGATTAGAGGCTTATTATTTATTTAAGATGCAAACATACATTTTTTTCTGCTGTAGTTTGTGTGGGTCTCACCTCCCAAAACACAAATAACCAATGATGGTTACCGTTTCAGTTTGGAATAACATATTCATCATGTCGAGACTAAACACCATATGAAAGTTTTAAAGCAAGGATAACATAAAGGCTAATTTCCTTCAAATTTTACCGTATTTAGTTTACTATGTTTTCGGTTCGAATTCCAAGTATATGATCAACAACCGTTATAAATTTCTGTTTTGGTTTCGTAAAGGTTTTATAACGGTGTAGGGAATATGTATCGGAATTGAGCTGCAAAACTAGAAAACTTAACACGGTAAAATATTTGGACAAATACACATTCAATACATCATTGTTTTAAAAAGTTCATATTGGTTTTAGTTTTGAAATGATAAACCAATACCGCTATTCTAAAACTGAAATGGGGGTGAACCTTGCAAAGAATAGAGCGAGTTTTAGTTAGAAATCCATCAGAATAAAAATGTTTTTATAAAAAAATACGTTGTACATGCATTTAAATTTACCTATTTTCCAGGAAAGGTTCCTGAAGTTTTAAAGCTATTTTAATAAAAAAATGTCCCGGAATTTGATTCATATCCCAAAAAAAGTCTGAAGATTTTTCTTTAAAAAACAAAACTCTCATTCAGAATCAGATTCCGCAAATTTTTAATTTATAAAAAAAGTTGTTTTCCAGAAAATATTGCGAATTTAATGCATTTTTCCTTATAAAAAATCCTAAATTCCAAATTCTAAACCGGGTTTCGATTAAAAACTTTATAGGGTCAATACATCAAAATCTCGGATTCTTTATACGAAAATTAAAGTTTCGTAAATTGTTCAAGGAAAACGGGTACAACAATCGAATTACAAATCTAATTTTAGATATTTCATGTAACAAGTTTGTTATAATTTTTATTAAAAATAAAAATTATGTTTTTTTCGACCTTTAATTTATTTTTAATAAAAATTATAACAAACTTGTAAAAAAGGCAAGTTACTTCCCCTGTTTTGTTTACAAACTAAACAAAATATAAAAAGGAGAGAAAAACAAAAAACGTGTATTGAATATCCACCAGAGGTGGATCTTGCACATCAAACAAGTTTTCAATTTATTTTTTGATCAATGGTTATAATCTTTAACTTCAAACTCAAATGTATATTAGTTCTCATGTAGTGAGTAAACTAGTTCATATGAATGTTTGATGTTTGGCATGGGATTGTTACCGCTTTCAAAACGTGTTCTGATGATGGGAACCTAGAAAATTCCCGAAATAGATCTATCAACACATTCCTGAAAGGGTAAAATAATAAATTTGAAAACCAAAAACTCTATAGATTATTTGTTAGGACAATATCCTAATGAAGAAATATAGAGTATGGCCTTGAACTTGAATAATTTTCATTTTCATTTCATGTAACTACAAAAATTCGGTTGGCAAAAAATTCGGTTGGAGCAATGAAATTGTTTTCTGTGTGTACATAAACTTTTCAAATCATGTTATATATGAAATATTAATTCGCCAAAGATGTTTATGACATTTGTAAAAATCGAATTTTTGACCTCGATCCTTTTTAATTTTAACCAAACTTATACCGAAGTGCATATTGTAAGTGCATTTACGGTTGTGGAAATGTCGCCTTTTAAAATTTAAAAAATAAATCGAAAATTTAACAATAGTAGTCTTACGTATAAAATCGTTTATATTCTTTTAATCGTTAAAGCTACGTGATTCATTGATACCTCATTTTAGAGCTTTAAATAAAATTTAAAAAAATAATTTTTTGAGGCTGAAATGTATTTCTTAAAAGTCCGCCGATCAAACCGCAGAATTTCAAAAAACTGTTTTTTATATTGTTAATGTATATATGTTAATTACAAATTATTCTCAAATATGTCGTTGCCAAATTCCTTTATGTAACTTTGTGGAATGTTAATGGCAATGTACTTAAGCTAACGAAAATTGTAAAAAAGCAAAAGTAAAAAACTTAGAAAAGCTACACTTTTAAACAAAAAAGTTCACAATTAGTAGAATAAATAATATTTTATAAGTAAAAAAACACATTTAACGTCAGAAAAAATAAAATTTTCAAAGGTCAAAAGCTTTATAATAAAAAAGGACCCAATCGGAATCTCGAGAAATTAACTTTTTTTCTATCAAAATTATTTGTCTTCAATGTAATTGTAGGATTGTTAAAAAAAAATCAAGTTTCGACTTAAATTTGGTTGAATTTATAAATATGTTCTATAAATTTTTAAAATTTTCTTAAAATGACGGCTTAGTTATAGACCAAAACTACCACGTACAATAACAACTTTCTATGTTGCACCAATCGATATCTAAGACAGAGATAAGTTCATCTTCTGAAGACATTTAACCGATCGGTTCAGTTGTTTAAGAAATAATTGGAAAACAAAATGACGTTATAGCTATGAAACGCAGTGTATAAGTCAAAATAAAATCATGTTTAATTTTACAATTCATTGATTTATATTTAATATTTTTTTTGTTAAGTTTGGAATGTGAAACAAAATTGAAGCTCGGATTTCCAAAGAATTTGATGACGATCGAATTGTATAAAATTATATATAACTTGATCAAATTAAATAGACCCATTTTTCGGATCAAATTATATCAAATGAGATCCCATGGGAATCTTATGAGATAAGGTTATGTATGCCATTTTTCGGACCACCTGATATATGGTGTGATATGGAATTATACATACGACTATATACGACCTATTATGCTATTATTTTGTTCTTACGGATTTGTTAGTTATTTAAACAATATTTTAAAATAAATAACAAAAAACATTTGATTTAAATGAAAATTTAGTAGACCGGATTTTGAGTGATTTATCATTTTTGTTTAATTTAATTTTCAGTTAATTTAAATTACAAACTATTTTGAGCGCTTAATTTCCCTCCCGTTTTCAGGGGAATTTTGTTGCTGGCAAAACTTTTAAAAACTTTTTTCACTCCTTTTCTGTTCTTTTCCCCTCCTCTTTTTGATTTCTTTATTGCTTGCAATTTTTCTTCCTTTCTTCGTTTTTTTCCTTTCTCTTTTCCTTTCTTTTATTTCTCTTTTTTGGATTATTGAGAGGGGGGCGTCCTTCCCCCTGGATCCACGCCTGAATATTATGGAGTTAGCTTAAAATACTTCCGACTTTACCCCATGTTACAATGGTAACTAAAATTAGAATAATTTGCGCCTTAACATGAATTAATTTTGTGTAAATTTACTTTAGAGCTCAAGTGAAATTTCTTGATGATTAACACTTTTCGCTGTGATGAGCTCTAGTGTATCAACACTTTATGCATACAGCACACCAAACATATTTAAATTAACACCAACACACATAAACAGACACATGAATGGGTAGGATCCCAGTTCTATGAATTCTTATATGTGTCTGTTTGCATGTTTAATAGGTTTGATAATGAAGGTGGTCGTAACGGAAGTGAAAATATACCAACAAAACAGTATGAGAAAACAAAAGTCATGAGAATATTATTACTTTTATATGTATAGAAGAAAGATTTATATTAAAACAACAACAAAATAAACGTTTATTTTTCACAGCATGAATACAAGTTAACAATAATAAAAAAAATGTATGAACAAATATTTCATATGGGTATAAAATGCGTGTAAACAGGTAACACCGAAAGTTAAAGTTAAAAATATACGAACTGTGTTCAAATCGTATTGATATTGCCCAGTTTTATTCACTCGGAGAAAAAAAAAAAAATTTCGTTTTAACCTCTTAGCCTTTGACATAATTTTGCAATATACTTTCTAAGGCAGTTTGCATCCCAAAAAAATCACATTGTGAAAGTGTTTTTTTTTATATAAATAGAAATTAAGAATTTCTAGAAATTTAAAAAAAAAAAATTAAATTCTGAAATAATTTTTTTTACATTTTAAAGATTTTTAAATAAAATTATAATTTTATACAAATAAAAATAATTGAAAATTGTTCAGTAAATGAATGAAACTTCATTACAATTTATGCAACCAGTTTTAGTGAAACTTCTTCATCGAGTGTATGAAAGTTTTTATAAATAAAATTATATTTTTTATACAATTTTATGAAAATTTGCATTAACTTAATAAAAAGTTTTAATGAATTAATTTTAATTGATATCTATCCAGATAATTCTCTCAGTGTAACTATAATTAAAATTTCTAGTATTCTGAGAATTTTTTTTATAGAAAAAAAAAACTATTCCCTATCTATTCCTAACAGCCAACTTTTATACAGTCTTACTAACTCGGGTTGTTTTTAATAAAAAATAAAAACGTCTGTTGATATACTTTTTTAGCATAGTGTTTACCCAACGTAATATGTATTCTCCCTGGCTTTTATATCCCCTTTAGAGTAGGAACTCAGATATTTTCACTTGCGAATATATACTTATACCTACATTATGTATGTATTTGTATGATGTGTATATGTGTTTGTATGATAATGTAGGCTAGTATGTAAAATATATGAATATTGTAGATTTTTATTTAAACAACATGCAACAATCTGTAACAGGAAGTTAGTGGTAAAGCAATTTTAAGCCAAACTTTATGCTTGGGCAATTTTTTTTTAATATACTTTTCATATTCTTGTTTCTGAGAAGGCAAACATATTATTTGTTGAGTTTCTGGGAAATTCTTAGATCATTTCGATGACAAAAAAAATGTGTTTAGTGTGATGTCCATTAAAAAACGATTTGTCGATTTTCGTTAATAATTAATTGATCAGACTATTATTATCTTTAATTTTATTTAAAAAGTCGTTAGCCTTTAGTGGCCTGGGGACGAAAAATACCCATGAAAAGGTATTTCAATTATGACTACAACATTGCAAAACTTTTAAATGTAAGTTGATCCATATACGGTTACTGTTGCCAATATTTACCAACAAGGCCCACCGGGAAATTTACAGAATAATTTATTTCAGATTTTCATTACATTCACACAGAAGAAAGATTGGTTGGATTTCGGTCAAAACCATTAAAATTTATTTCATAAGACGTTATTTCATTGGGAATTACCTATAATCGATTAAAAGAGGAAACAGGAACTAAAAAGCTATACTATTATCCTGTTATTGGTATTTCCAATCAACTTTTCAGATTTCGGTTTTCAGATTTCAGAATTCGGTTAGTAATTGTGTACGGTAGAATCAACCATTTATTTTGTGAAAATGCAAAAAATTGGTACGAGCTATCAAATTTATTAAAAAATTGTCGATAATCAAAAGTGGTAACTGCGAATACAGGTGTCCCAATCAAATATACAATTTAATGTTTTGGTAGAATCAACCGAATTGTGTATTTCATTGATTATAGCCGCAACTAATGATTGGTATTGGCAAACGAATTTTAGACTGTTTGTTTTCCTAACAAAATATTTAAATTCAAATGGGTAGAGCGGCAGCCAATTACTCCAAGTTTCCGAGTTCAAATCCCGGAAAAGACAACAGCAACACTTTCCTACCGCAGGAACTTCGTCGCACTGACGAAATTCCTCAACTTCTTCCATCATATGCCCCTAAGGTCCCCCAATGTGGATATTGGGTCACTGGCTAGTATTTCGACCCGGATCCCGGCAAATGCTATGCATTCACAGAGATAGTGTTCCATGGTCTCCTCGTCTTCCACACAGGCCCTACACACTCTCGTATCCGCCCCTCCAATACGGTGGAGATGGGCCCTTAGTGTCGAGTGTCCCGTGAGGAGTTCCATCAAAAGACTCAGTTCCTTCCTACTGAGATTAAGAATTTCCCTCGTCTTGTCCCAGTCCGGGTTGCCCCAGAGAATATCCCGTGGTCCTGCCAACACCCGCATTCTCCCAGATGGTCTTATGCATGGTGTCAACCCAGTCCACCAGCTCCGCCTTGAGAGCTCGAAAAGGTTTACCGTTCTCCAAAGCGACTAACTCCAGGGAGGATCCTCCCCTAGCCAAATCATTATCCATTTTGTTTCCCGCTATACCACAGTGTCCCGGCACCCATATAATCTCAATGCGTCCCCGTGCAGAGAAATCGTTAATTTCCCCTTTACACCTGAGTATCGTCATTGATCCCACAGAGTCCGTAGATAGAGCCCGGATAGCCGCTTGGCTATCCGTGAAAATCACAATATCACCGGTCAAGCCCATGACATTCACCTGCTTAATGCACTGCGTAATCCCGGTGACCTCCGCCTGTAGTACGTTATTATGGTCAGGAAGACGGAAGCATTTGCGTACATTGAAGTCAGCGTCACAGAAGCCCAGACCCGGTTTCCCATCCAGTTTCGATCCATCCGTGTAAAAGTGGATACCCGGGTGGTTGCCCAAGAAGGTCCCATTTAACCATGGTTCCCTGTCGGGGATTAACGTGTCACAGAGCGTAGTGACCGACCGCTCTCAAATCCTGTCGCAGTCCCATTCTGGGACGCAATACCCTGGCAACTGGTAAAATAAAATACTAAAATGTTCAAACTGACAATAATTTAAAGAAAATTTAAAGCAATTGTGATGCAATGAGTAGGACAGTGGAAGGCCACAGTTTCAATACCAGAAAAATCAAAAAAGTTATTTAATTTCAATAAAATTTTGTGAAACGTAATGATATTTAAGTGGAATATAATATTGAATGAGACAACTGAATATTAGCTTTCACGACTAAAAATTTAATTTAATATAAAGGTAGTTGTCGTAACCGCCAGAATTCGATTGGCAGCAAATTCGGTGGCCACAACTGAGACTGTTTTCTGTGTGTTTGGATATGTGATAAAGGGTACTAAACTAACGAACCATCGCAATTCATTATAGTACCGATCTTACTTTTAAGGGTTAAAAAGGTGGGGTTCAAAATGGCCCCAATAAAATCAAATAAACATATACGCCTTGTAATTTGTTTAGCAAATCGTTAGATAGATCTTTAAAATACCTTTAAATTGATACACATTTTTGTATAGTTTCTGTGGAATAAATGTCAAAAAATTAAGCTGAAGCCATTTTTAACTCCAGCTATTTAATCCTTAAAAGTAAGATTAGTATAATAAAGAATTGCGCTTGTTCGTTAGTACCCTTTTTAATTAAAATGTGGAAAGAAGTAAAATTTTTAATAACAAGGAAATTACTCAATTATACTCAAAATTACATGTAATTAGACGTAAAAAGTATGTTCCCGTAATTAAATACACAAATATTGGCATTATGGCTTATGCCTTGCATTTATAAAATTTAATATTTTCCAAGGAAGCGTTTAAGCCAACAAGTGTGAGCAAAGGTCTGAAATTATTAATTATATGACAAATTTCACAAATGAATGATTGTGAAATGCAATTTAAGCCTCCCTTGTCTGATATTGGCCCATGGACAACGTCTATTGATTTTTATTAGAATCGGCCCATGTAAAGACTTAGTGTCCATACTACGGTCCCCCTAAATAAAAATAGCTTTTATGCTTATCAGAATACTGCAGGTCACAAATATTAAGATATTTAAATAATATTTGGCACGGGCGACCTATATCAGCCCAGGGACAAAGCTTTTGATGTTGGTTAAACATTAATAATGTTTAAAAAAAAAAATTAGTAAAAGTTGGAGTCGGTCATAACGATTGTATATCAAAGACTGTCTCATACAGAAATGTTAATGGGTGTGTGGCAATATTTGAAGAGGGTAACGCGAATAATTGTATACAGACCATAAAGTAAATTGTTCAGGAGATGAGAAAAACTTAAGAAATGGTCAAAACTTAATATTTTTAAATATTTAGCATATTTTTATATAAAAAAACTTAGTTCTACTAAATTGCAAAAATTTAAACTTGCAAATTGGGAAAATATGGACAAAGGGTATACAGACCAATATGTATTTGAAAGCATTATGGAAAAATTATGATTTGGTATGTTATTTATTATCCGATTTTGACGAAAATTAGACCTTGTTACCAGAACAACATTATTTATAAGTTACAAAAGTTTCAAGGACATCAAAGATTTTTTTCTAAGAAATGGAAGAATGAAATATATATGTAGCAGTATTTAGAAGATTTTATTAGTCAGTAATGTAATTATAACAAATAAATTTAATGCGCTGAAATAACGCTTTATTCATAATTCTCTGTTAACCCTTGACGATCACAGTCAAGCATAGGGCCCAAAAGTTTCTATAATATATTTTTAAAGTTGTTTTTATTTTAGATATATACCCTTTCTGATGTTCCTACACTCATTGAAATAAATCTTTAAAAATAGCAGAAAAAGGTACTAAAAATTAGTTAGAAATGAGCTTGCAGAAAAAACTGCTGTTTTTCGCTAAATATTACTAAAAGAAATAAATCTGTTAACTTTTCAAAATTCTAGTTATATTCGATGTGAATTTTAGTTAAATGAAAATAGCATTTTACTCTGTAAAATAAGCAAAAACTTTTACTAATTATTTGTAGACTCAATAGCTAAAAAAAAAAATCACTGAATATTAACAAAAAAAATTTACTATATTTACCCTCAAATTTAGTAGAATGCAAATAAAGTTTATTTTTCTAAAATCAACAGAAATTTTTGCTAAAAAATTTGCCCTGATTTCATAAGGGCAGACTCTTATTCGCATTAAAAAAAAAAGAATTAAAAAACTTTATAAATAGTTTTGTCTACTAATATTTAGTTAATATTTTTGCTGATTTTAGCAGAATATTTTATTACTTTTAAATAGCTAAAATTTACCCCAAATATAACTAAATATTTGTATTTCAACAGATTTATTATTGCTATTATTATCTTACTAATAATTATTAATTATAATTAGTACAAAAAAAACTGCTAGTTTAACAGTTCTTTCTGTAACGTCATTTTTAACTAATTTTTAGTTGCTTTTCTTTGGTATTTTTACAGGTTTATTTCCATGAGTGTATACTTTATGTTTTTTTTAAATTTGTACATAAAATAATTGCTCAAAACTCCTCCTACAGTTACTCTACAGAAAATCTAAAAATATATTTTTCCAGTTATAAGCCAGAAATTGCGAAAATTGGAAACTTTTTTTGATCAAAATGATCAACAGCAGGTAAATTCAATCGCTGGTTGGAACTGAAGAAAAAATTTGTTTACATATTTTTCCCATACTTAGCCCTTTAACACTCATCGATTAAGTGGCATTCCAATGTTTTTTTTATTCGGGACACGGTATTTACTACATGAACAATTTTGAAGTAAATACCTATTACTTTTGGGAGCCTTATATGGGCATTAGGTCTAAACATGGGCCGATATAATTCAATGTATTAAATTTCATCAAAAAAAAAACCCTTCAGATTATGCGAACTGTACACTAATAGAGAAAAGTTAGTAAAGATTTTTGCTAAAACTACTAAGAATTTGTCCAAAATTATATTGCAGGAAAAATTGCTACACTTATTATATTATGTAGGTAAAGACGACAGCAATTGTAGTCAAAAACAAATTAAATTTCACTCAAAGAAAGGCGACTAAACATTTCATTAAATTCAACTAACATTTGTCATTTGTTTTTACTATTCAAAAAATTACTAACAATTGTAGTAAAAATTAACCACATATGTTAGTAAAAAATAAACAAACTTTTATTTTTTTATTTTTTTAAAAACAAAAAAACGACTATAAAAAATGAATGTAAAAAAATGAATCATAAAACAGTCATTTGATATGGTTTGTTTTTTAAATGAACTACAAGGTAGTAAAAAATTAAAGTTGTTCTTCAAATGACTGACATTTACATTAAAAATAAAGAAACTGTATTACAATCCAAACAACAACATATTTTAAAAGCAGAAGTTCCCTGAGTGTACATATTGCATATTTTTCTTGCCAAATATTAATAAGATACGAATAGCAAAAATAAATCTGTTATATCTACAAAAGTTTAGTTATAAAGGGTTTTCCAATAGGTTCTTGAAAACTTTGTATTTAATTTGTGAACGCACTATTTCACTGATCATTTAACTGTTAATTTCCTTTTTATCAGTAAACTCAACATTTTCATCATGGTAAAGTACACAAACGAACAACGTATGCAAATCATAAAAATGTACTACCGAAATTCGGAGTCGGTGACCACAATTTTAAGAGCGCAAAATCATCTTCAGTGACGAAGCTCATTTTTGGCTCAATGGGTTCGTCAATAAGCAAAATATGCGTATTTGGTGAAAATCCACATGTGCTTCATGAATCACCACTTCATCCACAAAAAATAACTGTTTGGTGCGCTTTGCATGCCGGCGGCTTCATTGGGCCATATTTTTTTGTCGACAATAACGATCGTCACGTTACTGTGAATGGCGATCGTTATCGCGCCATGCTTACCGATTATTATTGACCCGAATTGGAAAACATGGATTTGAACGACATGTGGTTTCAACAGGACGGTGCCACAAGCCACACAGCACACGTTACAATCGATTTATTGAAGAGTAAGTGAGCGTGTTATCTCAAGAAATGGACCAGTCAATTGGCCGCCTCGTTCGTGCGATTTAACGCCTTTAGACTTTTTTCTTTGGGGCTATGTCACATCATTGGTCTACGCCAACGGCCGAAATGTGTGACCGAGTCATCGAAAATTGGGTGCAACGAATCGACCACTGCCGACGTGCCCGCGGTGGCCATATGAACGAAGTCGAGTTTCATTCATAAATGTTTTGATTGTATTTCAAGTCGATAATAAAGTTTTGGAAATATCTAAAATGGCGTTTTATTTTTAAAAAAAAAGTTGTCAAGTCCTTATTGAAAAACCCGTTATTTGAGCCAAATTTTGGTTAAATGGAGGTGAGAAATGAAGCTGCTAAACTCTGAAAAAAAATTACTAAATATACAGGCGCTGATCCAGGGGGGGTGGGGGGAGAAGAGGATATCTCCCCCCCCCCCCCCAAATGACTTTTTTTTTTTTGAAACATGTACAAACAAACTTTGTAGATTATTTTCTAGAATTTTGGTTTAGAAAAATATCGTTAGATACATAAAACTAAATTAAAACTGTATTTTTAGCCTTTTAACACACTTATTTGCCCAAACGATTGCATGTGCATATGCCATCTATATGCGCATAGCAATAAGTCCGGTTAGAATATGTGCTAAAAATCACATTCGATGAAACTAACTTCCGGAAAATTTTCGTACCGAGGTAGTAAATCAATTGCAAAGAAATGTACTTCAACAAAAGATTGAAAACCGTGAACGTTTACTTCCTATTATAAATCAATTATTTTTCTTGGAAGAAATAACATACCACTCCGTGGTCATCGAGATGATGGTGCTTTGCTCTCGTCTGAAAGTTCAGACTCAGAAGGTATCTTTCGTTCGCTTCTACGGTTTCGCATAGATGCCGGTGAATAAAATACTTCAAAACCATTTAAAAACAAGCCCATTGAATGCTACATATATATCCAAAACTATTCAAAACCAAATAATAGACTGCTGCAATACCTTAATTTTAGAAATAATTTTGAAAAATATTTGTGAAGCCAAATATTATTTTATAATTTTTGATGAAACAACGGACCTGTCTGGCAAAAGCCAAATTTCCTTATCTTTAAGATATTTGAATGTAAAGGACAACAATGTACACGAAGAATTTATAGGATTTGTAGACGCATTTGAAGAAGCTATTAAGAATACAGCTGACGGTGATGAAATATCAATTGATGCAAAGACAATGTCAACAATAATAATAAAAGCTTTGATAAGTTTTGGGCTTGACTTAAAAAACTGTGTCGGAATTGGTACCGGATGGGTGCCCGTTGATGTTAGCAGAAAAAGGAGCCGTTAAAAAAATACAAGAAGTAGCATTAAACGCAAAACAAACTCCCTGCTTTTCACACAAGCTCAACAGTTCGATTTCAAAAAGCAATAAAGTGCCTATTATTCAAAAAGTGACTTTACTTGTAAAAGAGACAACAGAATTTTTTAAATATCATCATCCTAAACGTAATACTGTCTTAGTTAAGTTTTTGGGAGCTAAGCTTTCTCCGTTGTGCGAGACGAGATGGGTGGACCGCCATGATTCTATATTGCAATTCACTGCAAGTGTTGAGAACATAATAGAAGCGTTAGAAAAAATATCTGAATGGAAAGATAGAGAAACATCATCAAAAGCTTTATTATTAAGAAATTCACTTAGCACTTTTGAGTTTATATGTGGCCTGTGCATTTTATGTGATATGCTTTCTATTACACATCCCCTTAGTGTCATTCTACAAAAAACAAGATATAGACCTACAAAAAGGATCAGATCTTATAACAAATTTAATTACCTGTCTTGAGGATAAAAGACAAGAAGCAGAAATTCGAAAGAAAACATCCGATAAATGATGTCGAGGAGTATTTCAGGGTTGTCTGCTACATTCCACTGATATAATCGATTTTAGTAGATTTAAAATCAAGATTTTCGAAAGACGTCCTGAATTTATTAAATATGCCGAAACTGCTACCTAAGAATATAGCCACAAGTTCAATTTCGGAAATTAAACTTTTAATCCCACAACTGGTAGAGGATTTTCTTAAATTTTATGGAACAGATCAAAAAATCCTGACATTGAAACTAGAGGCGGAACTCCTACATTGGCATTATAAATGGAAGAACTCAGAAGAGCTTCCAGATAATACAATAACCGCACTAGTAAGCTGTGATGTAGATATATATCCCAACTTAAGAAAATATTTCAAATATTTGCCTCTATGCATGTCAGCAACGCCACAGCTGAAAGGTCGTTCTCAAGCCTTCGTCGAACAAAAACATGGCTGAGATCAACCATGACGGAGGACAGACTGAATGGTTTAGCTATGATGCATATACATAATAAAATAGAAATTGATCCAGATGCTGTACTTGCAAGATTTGCCTCAAGTGGAAACCACAAATTACTAATTTAAACTGTTTTGTTAGTTATGAATTTTTATTTTTATCGAATTTACTTGAATTAATTCTTTTCTTTTTTATTGTTGAGTTTTTGTTTTTTTATTTTTTTAAATGTTATTTTTAATAAACTATTAACCCCGATTTCTTTGTATTTATTAAAAACAAATGTTTGTTTTTTTTTGTTATTTCTTGCTTCGAAATCTGTTTTTAGTAAACATTTAACTTTTATGGGTTACTTATAATCGAAGATTATTTCATGTTATTAAATATTCTCATACACTGTGGTGCAAAATTATAGCCGCATTCACTTTTCAGCAGTTTTGTACATTTACATAAAAAATTCAAGAAATCTGTGAATGCCATCTGAAAGACCTCTAAAAATAATTAGAAAAACAGAAAAAAAAATTTTGTTTTTATGCCTTAAAAAACCGTTATAACAAATTCCTTGTTTTATTGGTGGTGCAAAATTATAGCCGCAGATAAGAAAAAAATATTTTTTCAGCTAACGGTGGGGCCAGTCTTAAGTTTTTTCTTTTATTCTTATTTTATTTGAATAATAACTATTTTCTAATTACATATCAGCCTTATTTTCGAAGTTCTGCGGGGGTATTACGTGTTCGATATTGAAAAAGGCAAAATTACAGCTTTTTTGGAAGAAGATGTTAGTTTCGAGGAATTTCTCGGAAAATAAACCTATTTCCAAAATGTGGTACTCAATTTTTGAAAAGGTCCTTCTAATTACGGTCAAAATAAAAAAAAAATTGAAGAAAACTCAAAATTTCAGTTCGTAATAAACGCCAGCGTATCCAGAAATCCCGGAAATACTTCGGGATTAAAAATTGTCTTGAATTCCCGAGAAATCCCGTCCCCGGAATTCCCGTGAAAAAACTCTAAATGTGACTTACCTTATTCCAGCCAGTACTCATGCCATTTTTGGCAAAATTCAAGCTTGCACTTTTGTGCCGTGTTAGAAATTGTGGTGCATTCTTTATTTTTTGGCGGCAGATAACTTAAGACTGCTGTAACAACCGATTTTCAGTCCAGGGGAACACATTAAAGTCAAATTTGTGGGATATTTTTTTGAAAGTTTTAGTTGATTTGCTAGCGTTCTGATACGCTGGCGTTTATTACGAACAGAAATTTTGAGTTTTTCTTCAAAATTTTTTTTTATTTTGACCGTAATTAGAAGGACCTTTTCAAAAATTGAGTACCACATTTTGGAAATAGGTTTATTTTCCGAGAAATTCCTCGAAAACTAACATCTTCTTCCAAAAAAGCTGCAATTTTGCTTTTTTTCAATATCGAACACGTAATACCCCCCGCAGAATTTCGAAAATAAGGCTGATATGTAATTAGAAAATAGTTATTATTCAAATAAATAAGAATAAAAGAAAAAAATTAAGACTGCCTCCACCGTTAGCTAAAAAAATATTTTTTTCTTATCTGCGGCTATAATTTTGCACCACCAAAAAAAACAAGGAATTTGTTATAACGGTTTTTTAAGGCATAAAAACAAAATTTTTTTTTCTGTTTTTCTAATTATTTTTAGAGGTCTTTCAGATGGCATTCACAGATTTCTTGAATTTTTATGTAAATGTACAAAACTGCTGAAAAGTGCATGCGGCTATAATTTTGCACCACAGTGTATAGTTTGAATATATTATTATTGATATGCTCCTATTTTGCAAATAATAAGAAAACTTCATTATATCTTTAATACATAAAAAACATTAGAACTGAATACCTTTTGCATTGAATTGAATGATAAACATATCTTTTATTTAAATCTTCGAAACGTTATCGATTATATTTCTTGTAAGTAAATATTGTATTTTTTTTTTTGCTTTTGGCATAGTTTTATAGTATTTATTAAAATTTTGTTTTAAATTGAAAACAATATTTAATTGATACTTTAATGAAACTGAAATTAATTAGAAAGCTACAAACTATTTTAATTGGTGCTACAATTTTTTTAATTTGACCGAATTCGATAAAATTTTTAAACTGCTATTTGCCGATCACGGAGTTTTGTCTGAAGGAATTTTTATTTTTTTAATTTCGTGATCTACAACTAAATAAGAGTTACTATGCCACAAATTGGATTCATATGCCCCTCCTTGATCCTCATTTTTATACTGTTTTGGCTCTAAAATATAGGATTTTTCAACTGTGAGAGCTCCTAACGGGTAAGTGGAAACAGATAGAGATTTACCACACTCCACATTGTTGTTGCCCCAACCCTTCCTTACAAATTGCCATCGGACATTATTACTCAATCTTTTACCTGGACAGTTTTAGGTTCCAAAAACGTTTTGGCAAGCATATGGCTAATAACTACAGAAAATTTTTGGCACATAAAAAAATAAAAAAATTTTTACTCAAAAAAGTTCCCCCCCCCCAAACCGAAATTCTGGATCCGCGCCTGAAATATAACTAAACAGAAAAAATTCTCAAAAAAAATTGGAAATTTTAAAAAAATGTTTAAGTTTTTTTGATGTTTTTTTTTAAGTTTTTTTTAAAGTTTTTTTTTCTGTTAATGTGAATAATTGTAGCAACCATAAATTTGTTTAACCTTTCTGCTGAGTAAGACATATATATACGTTTTTTCGTAACTTTATTCTGTTGCGTAAGAAATATATATACGTCCAGCTCAAATAAGTTTTACAATTCGGTATGAAAAATTTAATTTTTTTAAAAAAAGTGAATGAATGAAATATATATACGTCCAAATTGCAAACCGTACTTGTGGCTGCCAAAAATATAAAAAAACAAAATTAATGAGTCTAATTTGTTTAGCTATTTTCTACATTGATAATAATCCATGCATAAAAATACCAAAAAATGTCAAAATAACAGAAACTTTCGTAAATTAAAGAAATATTTGTTCATTTTACGAAAGTTTTTGTTGTTTTGACATTATTTTCGTATTTGTAGCATGAATTTTTATGAGTGTATATTTGTACAACAAATTTAATATTTGAGAAGCAGCTCTCAAGATTTATTAGCATTTTTATGACACCCCTATTCTGTTGCGTAAGACGTATATATATATGTCCTAATTACAACCGGTACACACAGGGAAAATATTAGTTGGAATTCATTTAGTACCATTAAAAATCTTTCATTTTGATTTTAATTCGATAACTTGTACTTTCTATATATAATTTCAACAAATTAACCATCATTTTTATAAAACGACAGCGATTGTAACAAAAAAATAGTGCACATGCCTAAAATAATTGTTATCCATACTTTATTTAAAAAATAAATACTTTATTATTTATTCGTAATGGTCACACCTGTTATAAAAATACATTTTTATCACTTGAACATATTTTTTAGTTATACGTATAAAAATATTGTCTTCAAAATTGGCTTTAATTTTAAAAAATAAAATAACCAATTATTAAGTAGTTTTTACCATTAGGTGGTCATTAATATTATTAATTTGGTTACAAACACAAAAAACAGATAGTACCGAAACTTAAAAAAACAATTCTTGCAACCACAGAATTAGCTTTTTTTTAAATGTCATAAAATAAAAAAATTATCATAAAATAAAAATAACAAAAAAATTAAAAAGTAATATTTAAAAATGTATATTCCAAAAAAAAAAAAATAAAATAAAAAATAACAACATCCAACAGACATCAGAAATGAATGGTTCAGGATGGTATTCTATTTATATTTTCAAATTTCAAAATGAGACGCAGCAAATAATAATACCCAAATATATTTATGTATTCGTTACAGGAATTTTCAACAATTGCTTGAAACTTTAAGAAGCAGAACATTCAAATTGATTACATTGCAAGGAATGGTGTTGCAGAAATTATTATCCTGGAAAACATGGAGATACAAAATTGTAAAAAGTACTTTTAAAATTTCAAATTCACTAAGGCTCTTGCATTAAAAACCCACTTATATTTCGGTATATATTCAATGCAGAAAACCCGCTTAGATTTGGGGAATCTTTCGTAAAGATAAAGTCTGATAACCAACAGAAAGTAATTACATATACATGTGAATTTTCCTAGAAAAAGAACAATATTTTCCAAAGGCAAACATTTCGCTGACTTTTGTACATACGAAAAAGTCTAATGATTTTCTGGGGAATATTCTTTGTAATCTTATAATATAGGTTTTTTTTAAATAATTTTCATCGTACGGAATTTTTTATGTTATACAACACTTTTGCTACACATAAAAATAATTTTGAGGGGATTACCTTTTAAAAGAATTTTAAGGCAAGATCTTAAGGCATCTATTGATGGAAATAATTATCATAATTTTTATTTTTTCGAACCATAAAAAACTTATACTTTGTACTTTTTTAAAGATTTCTGGAAATTTTTACCTTTAAATACTGCTTTTTGGAAAAACTTATGGAAAAACTCATACAATATTGATTTTCTTCTTAATCTGATAATATCTTATAATCCAAAAGGGGCTTCTGCAGGAAAATTATAACGACCTACTAAGGGGCTTGTGAAAAAAAACACTTT
>CM037852.1:131316044-131472123 GCA_021234595.1 Delia radicum
GTCCTTCCCCCTGGATCCACGCCTGATATTATGGAGTTAGCTTAAAATACTTCCGACTTTACCCCATGTTACAATGGTAACTAAAATTAGAATAATTTGCGCCTTAACATGAAATAATTTTGTGTAAATTTACTTTAGAGCTCAAGTGAAATTTCTTGATGATTAACCACTTTTCGCTGTGATGAGCTCTAGTGTATCAACACTTTATGCATACAGCACACCAAACATATTTAAATTATCACCAACACACATTAACAGACACATGAATGGGTAGGATCCCTGTTCTATGAATTCTTATATGTGTCTGTTTGCATGTTTAATAGGTTTGATAATGAAGGTGGTCGTAACGGAAGTGAAAATATACCAACAAAACAGTATGAGAAACAAAAGTCATGAGAATATTATTACTTTTATATGTATAGAAGAAAGATTTATATTGAAACAACAACAAAATAAACGTTTATTTTTCACAGCATGAATACAAGTTAACAATAATAAAAAAAATGTATGAACAAATATTTCATATGGGTATAAAATGCGTGTAAACAGGTAACACCGAAAGTTAAAGTTAAAAATATACGCACTGTGTTCAAATCGTATTGATATTACCCAGTTTTATCACTCGGGCGAAATTCCATTTTAATCTCTTAGACTTTGACATAATATTGCAATATTTTTCTAAAGGCCAATTTGCAACCCAAAAAATCACATTGTGAAAGTTTTTTTTTTTTTCTTTATATATAATAGAAATTAAGAATTTCTAGAAATTTAAAAAAAAAAAATTAAATTCTGAAATAATTTTTTTTACATTTTAAAATTTTTTAAATAAATTTATAATTTATACAAATAAAAATAATGAAATTTTTCAGTAAATGAATGAAACTTTTCTTTACAATATAAACGAAATTTTTCTTTAAATTAATGAAAAGCTTCATACTTTTTATGCAGCCAGTTTTTAGTGAAACTTCTTCATCGAGTGTATGAAAGTTTTTATAAATAAAATTATATTTTTTATACAATTTTATGAAAATTTTGCATTAACTTAATAAAAAGTTTTAATGAATGAATTTTAATTGATATCATCCAGATAATTCTCTCAGTGTAACTATAATTAAAATTTCTAGTATTCTGAGATTTTTTTTATAGAAAAAAAAACTATTCCCTATCTATTCCTAACAGCCAACTTTTATACAGTCTTACTAACTCGGGTTATTTTTAATAAAAAAAAAACGTCTGTTGATATACTTTTTTAGGCATAGTGTTTACCCAACGTAATATGTATTCTCCCTGGCTTTTATATCCCCTTTAGAGTAGGAACTCAGATATTTTCACTTGCGAATATATACTTATACCTACATTATGTATGTATTTGTATGATGTGTATATGTGTTTGTATGATAATGTAGGCTAGTATGTAAATATATGAATATTGTAGATTTTTATTTAAACAACATGCAACAATCTGTAACAGGAAGTTAGTGGTAAAGCAATTTAAAGCCAAACTTTATGCTTGGGCAATTTTTTTTTTAATATAATTTTCATATTCTTGTTTCTGAGAAGGCAAACATATATATTATTTGTTGAGTTTCTGGGAAATTCTTAGATCATTTCGATGACAAAAAAATGTGTTTAGTGTGATGTCCATTTAAAAAACGATTTGTCGATCTTCGTTAATAATTAATTTGATCAGACTATTATTATCTTATTTTATTTAAAAATTCGTTAGCCTTTAGTGGCCTGGGGACGAAAAATACCCATGAAAGGTAATTTCCATTATGACTACAAGATTGCAAAAACTTTTGAATGTAATTTGATCCATATACGGTTACTGTGCCAATATTTACCAACAAGGCCCACCGGATATTTACAGAATAATTTATTTCAGGTTTTCATTACATTCACACAGAAAAAAGATTGGTTGGATTTCGGTCAAAACCATTAAAATTTATTTCATAAGACGTTATTTCATTGGGAATTACCTATAGTCGATTAAAAGAGGAAACAGGAACTAAAAAGCTATACTATTATCCTATTATTGGTATTTCCAATCAACTTTTCAGATTTCCATTTTCAGATTTCAGAATTCGGTTAGTAATTGTGTACGGTAGAATCAACCATTTATTTTGTGGAAAATGCAAAAAATTGGTACGAGCTATCAAATTTATTAAAAAATTGTCGATAATCAAAAGTGGTAACTGCGAATACAGGTATCCCAATCAAATATATAATTCAATTAGTGTTTTGGTAGAATCAAACCGAATTGTGTATTTCATTGATTATAGCCGCAACTAATGATTGGTATTGGCAAACGAATTTTAGACTGTTTGTTTTCCTAACAAAATATTTAAATTCAAATGGGTAGAGCGGCAGCCAATTACTCCAAGTTTCCGAGTTCAAATCCCGGAAAAGACAACAGCAACACTTTCCTACCGCAGGAACTTCGTCGCACTGACGAAATTCCTCAACTTCTTCCATCCTATGCCCCTAAGGTCCCCCAATGTGGATATTGGGTCACTGGCTAGTATTTCGACCCGGATCCCGGCAAATGCTATGCATTCACAGAGATAGTGTTCCATGGTCTCCTCGTCTTCCACACAGGCCCTACACACTCTCGTATCCGCCCCTCCAATACGGTGGAGATGGGCCCTTAGTGTAGAGTGTCCCGTGAGGAGTTCCATCAAAAGACTCAGTTCCTTCCTACTGAGATTAAGAATTTCCCTCGTCTTGTCCCAGTCCGGGTTGCCCCAGAGAATACCCGTGGTCCTGCCAACACCCGCATTCTCCCAGATGGTCTTATGCATGGTGTCAACCCAGTCCACCAGCTCCGCCTTGAGAGCTCGAAAGGTAAAATAAAATACTAAAATGTTCAAACTGACAATAATTTAAAGAAAATTTAAAGCAATTGTGATGCAATGAGTAGGACAGTGGAAGGCCACAGTTCAACACCAGAAAAATCAAAAAAGTTATTTAATTTCAATAAAATTTTGTGAAACGTAATGATATTTAAGTGGAATGTAATATTGAATGATCCACGACTTTTTTGCGGCATATTCTTTTTTTAATTTGCGAAACAAAATATGCCGCCAAAAAGTCGTGGACCTTTTTTTTTTTCTTTCTTTAGTCCTATTTTCATCCATACATGATCTAGAAACTAAATCCGCTATCATATTAGAGTTACCACAAAATTGCATTTATAAATATTCCAGAGCACCGTGTAAAATGCTTCTAATTTGCAAAAATCTAAATTATTTACATACAAAGATGATGTACTTGGCAAAAGAAAAAATTTGATACCCATATTGCCCTATTTAAAACGAAGAGTTACCACCCCATTGTATTTTTGTCAAAACGCGAACTAGCACGAATTTCAAAAAAGCTGAGACCCGTATTTAATTAAATTGACTAAAGATTTAAATATGCTTAATTTGGCATTTTTATTACAAACAACCCCGAACAAAAAATTCAAAAACCGTTCTTTTTTACAGAATATCCTTAAAAAAAAGACATGGATGATCGTCCTTGGACAAATTGTATATACAGTTGGACGCGCCTTAAAAACTTTTCTTATGATACCCATATTGTATATGTTGGTAAGGAAACAGATTCTTAAATTAACAAAACATGCAAAAATGGACCCTTTTTCAAAATGGTCCAGCTCACGAGAGGTCAAAGCTGGAGCCGAAATATTTTAAATGTCATCTTAAAAAAGTCCAAGGTTCATTTTTAGGAGGGTACATCGAGCACTTTTTTTGTTGAGTCGCTCTAATATATATATTAAAGTTAATTTTGAAAAATAGATTTTTGGATGTTATCACTTTTTAGAAGGTTTTTGTATCAATAAAAATAATGGCGTATTTTTTTTTTTTTTTAATTCCAATATAGGCGACTTCAAATGCAATAAATTATTATATTAACCAATAATTATTATTTTGTATTCACTAAAAAATTAAATTTTTAAACTTTAATAACTTTTGAACGGGTAACTACAAAATTAAAATTTTTGGACCATTTTTCTTAGATGTAAGTATTTTTTCATTGTAAAAAAAAATTTAACAAAAAAAAATATTTTAATTTTTTTTTTTAAATTATTTTTTTGTACTACTCTAATTATGCATTCTGTTGCATTCCAAAAACTAAAAAAAAGCTTATGGGCCTAAGTTTTCCCGTAGAATCGAATACTGAAGTAAGATTTGACATATATTTAGCCGTTTTTGTTGTATGGGAAAATGGACCCAAAATCCGCGATTTGAGTCGCCTATAGGCACGGGAAATCGCGGATTTATCAAATCCTGTCTTCTTTTGCGTAAGACGTATATATTCGTCCAAATTGCAGTCCGTACATAATATGTATGAATCATATCATATTATGAAATTACTGAATACTACTCTCTTTGTTTCTTTTTTTTTTTTTTTTGAGTTTAAAAAAAACGCCAGCACGAAAATGTGGTATATGCTCCAAAAATTATTCGATATGAGACTCGGTTTTGGTGCTCCAAATGTGAGGTCCTCTCTGCGTTGTACCTTGTTTCGAGGAATACCACACAAAATAATGCATTTTGTTAACTAGTTTTCTAAAAGCTTTACATTTTTAATATGAAAATTTAAGTAATTATCGAAAACTTTACTTGGTAATTGGCATCAGAAAAAAATTAATTCCCTTCAGAAAAATTAATTATTATAAAGTTAATAAATTAAGTTTTTCTAACATTAGTATATTAAATTGAATAAAAAATGTGTTTAATTAAAAAAAAAATCATAATTTTTTGTTAAAAACAAATGCTGTGCTTCCCACTTTTTTCGGTGCAACATACGAAAAATGTTATAACTTTGGCTACTCAGTTGACTGGTTAATGCGTTTGACACTTTATTTTTGTATGTGTAAATATAGAGCTATACTGGAATTGTCTGCCAAAGTTTTTCTTTATGTATATAGGTGCCCAGGTTTTACCATATTGGTATTTGGTAGTCGTCACACACATGATATATGGTTGCACAGAAAAGAAAAAGTTATAAGAACTATATATAGTTAATGCAAAAATATTGTACTCCTAGAATATATACGAGCAGTTGCACACCCAAGAAGACAGGTAAATATTGAATACAAGGATGAACCCAAAGTAGTTAAGGTCAATTTGAAATATTTATTTAAGGCCTTTAGAGAAGTTCTTTTAAAACTTACTCTACTGCACAACTAAATAAGTTGTCTATAAACAAATATATCTTTAGATAAATCTGATTTGATCCATTTAAAGGACTCGCATGAAAATGTGGAATTGATCGGACAGAGATGTTTTGGTAAAACAAGACTTAAAAAATTGCTTAAAAAAAAATAAAAAATCGCCATTATTAAAAAAAAAAATGTTAAAATTTAACAAAAACGCAAAATTTTGAAAAAACCAACAAAATTAAAAAAATTGTCAACATTAAAAATAAATTGTTAAAACTGAAAAAAATTTAAAAAAAAGTTGTAAAAATCGTCAAAATCTCTGATATTCGAAACAAAAATTCAAAAATTTAAGAAAAGTTGTCAAAATTGACGAGATTGAAAAATTCCAATAATTGAAACATTTTTTTTTTTTATAATTAGATTTTTATATTTTTAGATTATTTAATTTTGGTGTTTTGAAAATAAAAATTTAAATGTTTATTCGGTATGTATTGGATCTGTCTTCAAAACATTCTAAGTGGCTGAGTTTAACATTTAAGTGTGATAAAACTGATCTTTTTTCAATATTTTTTTTATTGATTTTTAGATTTTTCAATGAATGAATTATTTACTATTTAAATTCGAGATATTCGCAGATAAAAACGCAACAAAAAATATTAAAAATATTTCTTTATAGAATGATGTATTTATGCACACAGAGAAATAAAGTGCCAACCGAATTAAAAAGCGTATTTTAATGTTAACGTCTTCTAAATTCAGTTAGTAAAACGAAATTTGTATTAGATTTCTTAACCCTCTAACCGGCCTAAGCTTTTTTGGACTGAAATTTATTCCACTTGTTCGGCACGATAAATAAATAATATTTTGCATTTATAGTAATTAAATGTGCTAAAGTCAAAAAACTTATTTCACAAATTGTGAAAAGCAATCTGATGTAGGCGTGTCCCTATCTGGATTTCATTCCTGCCAAGGAAATCTTCAGGGGACTTTGTTATTAGAATTTCTAGAGATATTTGTTATGTTAAATCACAAACTCAATGAGAATTTCTTGTCCTCGTCTAGGAGCGAGATTCAAAATTTAAAATATCAAAGAAAAAACAAAAACAACAACAAAAAATTGTCACAATTGGCTTTGTCATCTTCCAAATACTACTCTGTTTTTTTGACAGACCTAGCAATGTAGTGACGTTTATTCAAGTAAATCAACAATAGAAAATCATATGTTTTCTATTAGTGTCAGTTACATTTAAATTTGCACAAGCACCTGCATATTTGTTATTTAAATTTATGTTCATCGGGATAAACATTAATTGCATTTATAGTAATTAAATGTGCTAAAGTCCCAAAACTTATTTAACAAATTGTGAAAAGCAATCTGATGTAGGCGTGTCCCTATCCGGATTTCATTCCTGCCCAAGGAAATCTTCAGGGGACTTTGTTTTGTTTTAGCGAATTTTTTTTTTGTTGCCTATTTTAGGCGATATGGGTTAAAATAGGTTTAGAGGCTATCTCAAAAACTAACCTATAAAATTTAAAAAGTTAAGGCATAAATTATTCTTCTTACAAAGATATAACAACAGTCCAAAAATTAGCCGAGCTTTTAGATAAAAAGATATGGCGATTTTCGTTTTTCGAAAAACGCGAAATCGAGCGAAAACGAACCTTAACTTTAATATATATTGACGAAACTTTGAAGCTTTGATAGTGTTAGCAATATAATATTTCTGCCAAATTTCATAAAAATCCGTCCACTCGTTTTCAAGATAAGATGATGTCCTTTATATGTATCCTTTTAAAGTCCTGTATGTCCTTGGAACAAACTTAGAGTATTTTCCAAGGTTTAAGCTTTAATCTTCCTTTGTGTGGAATATGAATGGTTTCATGTTAACAGAAATGTGTTTTAAGGAGTTTTCAAAATTGTGGTTGTTTCAAATATTTATTTTTTGAAATTCCTGAAATTTTACTTATAACGCTTTCTCGCTTCCAAACCATGACATGTACACAAAACATTATTTCGCAAAATATGTGGCTAACTTCGTTCTCTATCGATATAGCTTACATTTTTATAATAAAACAATTTTTTGGCGAACTTATGGCCAATTTAAAATACCCCGCCTAGAGGCGGGCTTGCCGGTTAGAGGGTTAATAATTTGGGTATTGTATCTAAAATTCAGTTGATTTAACCGAACTTTATTGTGAAAACTAATGTTAAGTTGTGCCAACCGACTGTAATTCGTAACAACCGAATTTGAGCCGTAGTAACCGAATTTCAGTTGACAAATAGCTAAATTTTTCTCTGTGTATGTGTGACTAAAATGTTGTGTTATGCGAAAAAAAAATGCGTTTGCAAAAAGTTATACCCTTATTCGAGCGATGCATTCATTTGTTGCCTAAAATTTAAAATATAGATAAATGTGGCCCCCCATCGGAGTGCCATTCCATCTTTATAGTTACCTTCAATACGACCTCAACTTGATTGCAAGTTATGTAAAATTTAAAAAACAGTATTTATTTCGTAAATAAAATTAATATTTCTGGCATACATAAGAAAATGTAAGTAATTCATATGTTGTGGTTAAAAACGATATGGGTTATTTATACCAAAAGTTAGTTTTTAAGGCCACAAATTTGTTTTTCTTTTTCTCCCTTTAAAGGAAAATTCATGTAAAATATAAAAATAAAATCAGTGCTTGTGGATAATTGTTTATAATTCCGTAAATTAATATAAGCCTATTATCATTAAAAAACATTGTTCTTCGTATACAATTTGTATTATTATTTTTTTTTATTTAATTGTTTTAATACTGTCTTTTAAAGATTAATAAAAACCAAAAAGTTTTCCTAATTATTTCTTTTGCTTTTTATTTTTAATCATATTACAAACTTTAGTAATTAAACAACAATTTAATATATAAAAGTTTATATTATAGTAAAACGACAGCAACTACAGTACCCAAATTTTCAAATTTCCAAATGAACAGGAATGTTGTCGTTAAACTTAGCAACTTACCAAATATAAACAAATTACAGATTTCCCTTATTTTACTCCGGTGATTTGAAGTCTTGAAACATGTTTTAATAATTTTTAAACTAATTTTATGATTTTTGTGAATTAAGTTATCCTGAATAAAAAAAAATTAATATGATGCAAAAAAGAAATGTATCAAATTTGATATAACCTCCCAGGCAGAAGAAATACAATCGGCACAAAGCGTCGCACAGAGGGTTGAAATGTACCAAAAGTGAGGATTAATTCAAAAGCTGAACTTTATCCTACACATTCGTGTTTGGTACTGGGTCAAAGGTAATTAAAATTCTACATCTCTATTTGCCAAAAACTTTTGTTTTCAGTAAATTACTCTATTGACTGTGAACGGTCAAAGTTAAATAATTTTTCAAAATTTTGCGTGCCGTGCCTTAAAGTGAAAATTGAGATATTTCGAGTGCTGATAATTCTTAGTAAGCGTTCTAAAAGTAAATATATTAATATGGAAGCATCAACTTCAGGTATTTGGCTACATAATTACATAAATTTTTTTTAGATAAATGTTTTTCAAAACGTGTTCTGATGATGGGAACCTAGAAAATTCCCGAAATAGATCTATCAACACATTCCTGAAAGGGGTCAAATAATAAATTTGAAAAGCAAAAACTCTATAGATTATTTGTTAGGACAATATCCTAATGAAGAAATATAGAGTATGGCCTCGAACTTGAATAATTTTCATTTTCATTGCACAATTAAAGGTCGAAAAAAACATAATTTTAATTTTTAATAAAAATTATAACAAACTTGTAAAAAAGGCAAAGTACCGACTAGTTTACTTCCCCTGTTTTGTTTACAAACTAAACGAAATATAAAAAGGAGAGAAAAACAAAAAAACGTGTATTGAATATCCACCAGAGGTGGATCTTGCACATCAAACAAGTTTTCGATTTATTTTTGATCAATGGTTATAATCTTTAACTTTAAACTGATATGTATATTAGTTCTCATGTAGTGAGTAAACTAGTTCATATGAATGTTTGATGTTTGGCATGGGATTGTTACCGCTTTCAAAACGTGTTCTGATGATGGGAATCTAGAAAATTCCCGAAATAGATCTATCAACACATTCTTGAAGGGGTCAAATAATAAATTTGAAAACAAAAACTCTATAGATTATTTGTTAGGACAATATCCTAATGAAGAAATATAGAGTATGGCCTCGAACTTGAATAATTTTCATTTTCGTTTTGCAAATATTTTTAATATTTTTTTAAAAAGTGCTCTATATTTGGGGTATTTTCGATATATACACAGAGTTTCAACAAATTTCTTATCGCGATCCAGCAAATGTTATTAAATGATATTTTAATATAGTATTTTAGCTTATATATTCCACACCAAACTTTTGCAGAGACACCGCGTTTTTTTACTTATTTAAATTTTTGTGAAAGAACTTCAGTTGCTAAATACTTAAGCTGAAAAAACAAACAACAAATCAACTTGTTTCTTTTTAACTCCCTTTTGTCTTTATTTTCTGCATTAAAGTTACTGTTATAAATGAGTTTGGTTTCTATCATGGTTGCGTGAGTTAATTTTGACTCACGCTCACTTTGACTCACTCACTCACAAACAACGAGGAAATATCGCAAATGACTTTGTACTCTAAGTGGAGCTTTGACGGAAGTTCGGGCCATAGCTCTTATAAGCAAGTATTTCACGGATCTGACGCTAGTGATTCTGCGGTATTTATAACATCTGTTGTATGTTTGAATAAAACAATTTGTAAAAATCCTCGACCTTCTTCTACTAGATTTTGTAGACCCATAAAAATTGAATTTTTTAAAGAAACCGTAAGTACTTCACAACTTGAAAAAGAAAGAGTAGAAAATGAAATCAAAACTCTGAAGGATTCCGTTGTTTAAGTAGGTGATAAATCAATAAAAATAAATCACAAAATAATGCTAGTGATGATTGATGGCAAAGTGTGTAATGCTATAACCGAAACAACATCCGCACAAAAATGCTACGTTTGTGGTGCTACGAGCAAAGATTTCAACTGTATTGATGAAATGATTGCCAGAAGTGTGAACAAGGATACATTTCAGTTCGGTTTATCTATTCTCCATGGCTGGATTAGGTTTTTTTCAGTGTCTTCTTCATCTGGCATATAAATTACCATTTAAAAAGTGGCAAGCTAGGTCAGATCATGACAAACAAGTTGTTAAAGACATAAAAACAAGAATTCAAAAGGAGTTCAAAGAAAGAACTGGATTGATCATTCACCAACCAAAACCAGGCTTTGGCAACACAAATGATGGCAATACCGCGAGAAGGTTTTTTAAGAATGCAGAAGTTTCCTCAGAAATAACAAAAATTGATCTAGAGTTAATAAACAGAAAGCATATAATACTTATTGTCGTGTCATGTGGCCACGAGGTCAATAGTGAAAAGTTTAGTGACTTTGCACACAATACTGCAAAACATTTTGTTAAAATATATCCATGGTACAAAATATCACCTACCCTTCATAAATTTTTTATACACGGACCGGAAATAATATCCAATGCCCTTTTGCCAATTGGTGAGCTATCAGAGGAAGCACAAGAGGCTAGAAACAAAGACTTTAAAAACTATAGGGAATACTTTGCGCGTAAATGCAGCCGGGAAAAAACTAATGAAGACATATTTAATAGATTTCTGCTTACTTAAGATCCATTTATTTCCAGCATGAGTAAAACTAATATAAAAAAAATACACACAAAATACCGCAGGTGGCTTTGGAATTATTAATTCTACCCGAACAAGGCGACAATGATGATGAGGATTCTGATCATGATAATGATGATTATGATCATGATGTTGAAGATATCTAAAGCTATTATCACAATAATAACCAAAATGGATTCAAATGCATATTTAGTACATATAACTTTTCTCGTCTTTTTTAAATAAAAAAAATATTTTCTATAAATTTTTTTTCAAAAACCATATTTTTTCACTAAATAATGTTATTCCAAAAAAATTTTTATATCAACAATAATTGGCTTCATTGAATTAACCCTCAGTTTACCTATGTTTCAACCCACTGTGCGTCGGCTACAGTCGGTTATGCGTGTGCAGAACGTGTGATTAACAATCTTGACAGTATTGTCTTGTAAGCTGATTAATAACACTGGCCAACCGTTGGTTTGAGCAAACTTTGCAATGTTGGCATAACGTTGGTAATTCAAAAAATTTGGTGCTTTTAAAATATCTTAAATTAAATTAATTTTGAGAAATGTGTATAATAAAACACATTTAAGAAGCAGCAATACAGATCGGTCTTAGTCTTATACATCACATTTAAATGTGTGAAATATAATAAAATAATAATGCTTCTATTTGGTTGAAATATTGGTAAAATTTATATTGGCAAATAATTTTGCGAGTGGTACCGGCAAAACATATGCTTTGCAATCAAAAGTGTGTTTTTCTAGTACAATATTAGTTATACCTTTGATAATTTTTAACACAGTGGGTATTACAAAAATATCAGTGGTTTGCCAGTACTATATTTTCTGTTACGGTTGGCAATTATATTTAATTGAAATACAATTTGATCCAAAAAATTGTGGATCGTATTGTATATTAATGGATATTACATTGAGTTTGACATAATTTGATATGAATCCAGTGAAAATAAAATGTTTAAATTGAATACAGGGGGGGGGGGGGGGGGCTATTATGGTATTATGGTCCTATTAATAAGAGAGCCCAATTTAAATTTAACGTTAGAGTTGTCAAGCCCGGTTTCGAATTATTCGATACAACGGTATTTTTATATTTTTCCGGTTTTGTTATGACAGGTCAAATAAATGTTACTTGATGTCTTAAAAATATAAGATTTCAACGGATTTGAGATCTGATTTGAGAAACAAGTTCTTCTGGGTGGCGGACTTCGGCCGCTCTTAGGGGTTTTTTTCATCCGTAGAACGCGGCAGGCGGATTCGCGAAATAAAGTTTTTTGTGCGTGCTTTGAATGAGATTGCTTGCTTACATTCCTTAAAAATTTTGATTTTTAAGAAAATGAAATAACACCCCAAAAATATTATTTGGGGACTTATTTCATTTCTCATATTGGGGCCTTATTTCATTATGAAATAAAGTCCCAAAAAAAAATGAAATAAAGCCCCAAAAAATGAAATAAGACCCCAATTTTTTTTATTAGACATTTTTGGGGCCTTATTTCATTTTTGGTTTGGGGACTTACTTCATTGGGGTCTTGTTTCATAGAGCCATTTTGCGAATGCATTTGCTTTATAAACAGAGGAGACAAATATTTTTTTGCCATTTTTTTTCACATTTTTACTCATATTTCCCTTTTTTGCAATTTTTTGATTTTTAATTATTGGGCTTAAAAATAGCTTTTTGTTAAAATTGTTTAGCTTTAACTTTGCCTTTTTCGTAAATACTTCGCTTTAAATGCTTTTTGCCGACTTAAAATTTTTAAATTCTTTTAAAAAGTCTAACTATTTACCTATTTTTTGCTATTTTCAATATTTTTTAAAAAGACTCAGGGAAAAAGTTTCATTATATTGATGATATTGTTTCATAAATCGATTGACATCTATATAAATATGATGAAAAGTTTCATAAAAATTTATGACAAATGTTTCGCAGAACTTCATCATTTGTATATGAGTACATAGAAACTTTTTTCATCGGGCATTCATAAAAAATATAAATTAAATTTAAATACAACTACTAACGTATTGGTGTTTTTAATTGTCTAGATTTTGTTTCCAAATCAATTTACAGTAAGATACAATTAAATATGCCGTTTTACGAAAAATTACAGTGGCAAGTAAAATTGTATCTTACTATACATAATGCCAAGATTAACTATTTTATTTTTTTCTATTGCGCAAAACTGGATCACATTATACAAGATTATATAATATTATTTTTACTCGGGATGTTTTAAATTTTATTTAGCCACTTTGAACACAGTTTAATTTAAATCTCTTTCAATTGCGTTATCATAGGGAAATCTGTAGAAGAAAGTTGTTAACTCAGCATGTATTATAATATACACTCACAATATTATTGCATTAAAAACTACCTAAAATACCTATTAAATTAATTGAAAATACAATTAAAAAAATTCAACTGCTTTTCCTTATACTCAACCCATTTTGATATTAATTTTTAGACCTTGTTTAAATAACCGATAAAAGTAGTAAAAACGACAGAAAGTCGTTTAAAACTACTTTTAATATTTAACGAACAAAACGTAAAGAAAAAACAATTTTTTTTATTTTGATTTTTATATGTTTTTATGTGCTTACAAAACAAAACACATACACAAGTCAATGTTTGTATTTGTTTGGATGTTTATTATGATTGTATATTTGTATTTCTTGTAAATGCAATTGAAATAGTTTTATATTTAAACAAACTATTTTTGTAAAACATATTGGAATTTTGAAAGAGAACACCAAAAAATCAAAATTTAACTGTCAATTTTTACCGATTACCGAAAGGACGTAAATTTATAATTTTAATTTATATTTCGTTTGAAAACAAACTTTACGTTTAACTTTACAACTAAATTTGAATTGGTAACTGAAAATATATTGTGAGTGTACTTACTGGTATCTCTATTTGTATCATACGATACACTAGTCAAACTTTTGTATTTCTTTGAAATGTAATTTTTTTTATAGAACAACTTAAATCGAATACTTGGAAAATATGTCAGTCACAATGATAGTCATGGTAGTTAATTTCTTTTATGACAAAGAAGGGAAGTTTGGTAACTGTATTAAAGTTATTTTTGTCATATCCTTCTGAAATTGTGCATATAAAAATATGAAAAACTTAATAAATACATATGACGGAGTCACTGAAGAATCGTCAGTTTTTGTGAAAAAAAAAAAAAATAGTTAAAATCGTTATTTTCAAAATAAGAAAATCTTCAGTCCCAATACTCCCTATATTTTAATAAAAAAAAAAGTCTAAATTTTAAATAATTTAATCATTTTGATTCCCTTTATTATAGCTCTCTACTTTACTAACGCCTTCGAGTTTTAAGCACCCAACTTTCAGAAACATATTGGGCTGATTAGAAATATAATACCCTCTTTTAAATCTGAGAAATTGTATGAAGAAATATTGATTTTTATAAACTATTTGGTTGATACACGCTAAGAAAACATGGTTGGGGTAACCATAGTCGAAGAGTATCAAACATTTTTGGATATATGATTGCGACAACCATGTTACTATGGTTGTGACAGCCATACTCTTATTTTTTTTTTGTTAATTACAATACTTATGGTAATTAGATTATCATACTATGGTTCCAAATTGATCTAAATATTATCATATTATAGTTCTGAAAATTTTTATGAATGTCATTATATGATCCCTACATTATATGATCCCTACATTGATGACTATTCTCCCAGCATTCTGTTAAAGCTATACTAAAAACGTATGCTTTTTTTAAAAAAAAAAGTACAAATGTATATTTATTTAATAATTTCAGCATTTAAATAAACTTTGGTTTAAAATAATTAATGTAATAAAATTATCTGCGCTGACGAATAATCTTTTGTCAGCTATACGAGCGCGGATCAATAAGTCCGTGACTTTTTGAATGAAACACAGTTTTTTTTGCAAAAAAAAATTTTTTTTTTGCAACATAATCTCCTTTTAGCTCAATGCACTTAGTCCAACGTTTCTCCAATTTTTGTATCCCTTCCAAAAAATAGGATTTTTTGAGGTTCATAAAATAGACATTTCTTGGCCATATGGGTCGTTTTTTTTTAATCCTCGTTAAATCGGTACAATAAGTTGGCATAATATTCGCCGTTTATTATATTTCCCTTTTGAAGGTAATCGATGTGCATCCCAAAAAACTGTTGCCATCACCTTATTGGGAACGATTACGTTTATGGTCAATTGAAGGCAAACGCGGCACCCATCTTGCAGACAGCTTTCTTAAACCCAACTGATCATTTAAAATCGAAACCACACTACCATATGAAATGCCTATGGCATAAACAATCTCACGTACTTTTACTCTTCGATCAGCCAACACCATATCGTAGATTTTTTCGTCATTTTCGGGTGTATTGACCTCAATTGGCCGTCCATAACGTTCAGCGTCATTTGTAGTTGTGCGACCACAATGAAAGTCAGTAAACCACTTTTTTTACCATTGAAATCAATTGTGCAGAGTCTCTATAGTATTTTCAAGCTTTTCCTTGGTTTGATTGACATTGTTTTTCGCAAAATGTTTAATGACTACTCGAAATTCACTTTTTTCCATTTACGAGGTTGTATGATTTCAACAGCTGTTAAACACAAAGTAAATGACGAAACTGGCTCAAAATTTGACAGTAGTCTATTAACAGGTGGTACTTGATGGGAGCAGTGTTGCATTTCATATAAATACGAGGGAAGTTCGAAAGTCACGGAAAAAGGAGTTACAAAATCTTTTTACCTTGTCATAAACTTGTAAACTTTGTCATTATCAAATTGGTTTTCTTAACTTTAATTACACTAATTTTATATTTCATTTAATAATTCATTCTTAAAATTATAATTTTGTTTTCCTATTTCACTTTTTGTTTTTCTTAAAATTGTTGTATTTAATTATCCATTCAAATTGTATATATTTACACTACTAGCACTGTCATTTATAAGATATCAATCTTTTTGTGCTAGTTTATAACTAATTTTCAAATAAATAAATAAATAAATAAAAAAAAATATTGATCCGCTCTCGTACTTACAGTACATATGCATAAAAATATTGCTAAGAATACAATTTTATAATAAAACACATGCATTTGGTTAAAATTTTTGTTTCATAGATAAATAATAAATGGCTTTTTTGATTATAGCAGTGTGGACAAAAATAAATTTAATAAAAAAATATTTTTTATTGAAAAATAGTTTTCAATAAAATGTGCCCATACGGGATTCGTACCAGGGCCTTCAGGTTGTCGGTCAACCGCTCTACCATCGGAGCTATCTGGACATGATATACTTGATAGATATAAACATAGATAACTTGCTTGCACAAAATGTCATTACCAAGTTAGAAAAAGACAAACGGTCCACCGCTGGCAAGGCACTTTAGCTAGTGTTACAAGCGCTGGCAAGAAGTGCTTTCCCAAGCCCAAATGTCTGTACGATAAGTGTTGGACAACAACTGGGAAAACAAAATTTCCAACGTTGCCAAAATGTTAGTAAAACCATGAAAAAGGTGTACTACAAATTTGGTTTCCAAAATAAAATTAAAAAAAAGTTCATGTATTATTTGCATAGTCCCGCCGGGATTTGAACCCTGGCCTCCAGATTGGCAGCTAACAGCTCTAACCACTGAGCTAACGAGACATATAAAAGCTTCAAAACTTAAGTAAATGATATATGCTGTTCAAACATGTCAGCACTGGCATAAACTTTGATGGAAACAACTTGCCAAGGTTGGGAAAACATTGAAAAAGTTAGTCTTAAAAAGTTTCTCCAGAAACAAAAAAATCAATTTTATATGAAGAAAATATTAAAAAGTATAAAAATCACCAAAGCATCATCACTTTTATAAAATAAATCAAGGGTGCCCAAGCCCTATGCGCTTCGTGCTCATTTGTTTTTGTAAAAACACTTAGCTATAGGCTGTGTGTTTTAATAAACACATAGAGCACTCAGCACTAGCAATACGAAATACACAAACAACTTTGTCTTATTAGTTTTTTTGTCGTTCTTCACTGTATACACGCAAGTGCAAAGCAACAACACTTTCGTATGCTTTGCTGGTAATTATTGAAATATTTTTTTCTTTTTTCTTTGTATGTATTGGTTTTTACAACAAAAAATATTGAATAAAAATTAGTTTTTCTTTAAATGTATTGGTGTTTGCTCTTCCATAAGGAACTCTTGGGCACTCCTGAAATAAATGGTTCGACTTTTGAGCCGTTGGTAATTTCAGACTGGATATCACTGGGAAAACACTTTTTCCCAACATTGGCATAGTGGTCTCAGCCAATTATTTGTCAATGAGTTTTTTCTCTAGACCACTGAAGTTATTGTCCAACAAATACCGGCAAAACGCTTTTTGGAAACGCTGGTAAAGTGTCTTAAACAAGTGAACCGCCAACAAGTGTCAAAAATATTTGCAAATACTCATATACAGCAGGTATTTATTAATCCATGAGCACATCAATGCGTATGATTAATACTAGTTTTACATTATTTGTTTGCCTTCTTTTTGGCTCTTTGTAAAATATCTTATTTTTTTTCTTAATAAACAAATGCGATAAAATTTTATTAAAACTTCATTACAATTGTTAAAAGAAAACGAATGAAAAAAAAATTATATTTAAACAGGACATTAACTCTGAACATTGATATTTCAGTTAAAATTAATCCACACAATGTGACATAATGTCTGCCGTAAAGTGGTCATGTGAATGAGCCATACATAGTAAAAGTCCACACATACACATGCTCATATACAAATTACGTGTATAAGTGTGTTAACGAGAATTTCAATCAATTAATTGCCATGGCAGGCATGTTAAAACATGCCATGACACACACATAAATAAATAAATGAATGGATGGAATGTATTCAGAGGGGAAAAAGAGTTCAACAGTATGAAATGAAAAAAAAAACAAATACGAGTAAATGTATTTTCATTGGAACTCGTTTAATTGTAGCAATTCATCTTGGTTAACTGCATGTAATGCATGCGTAAGTACCAACGTATGTATGCAATATATGGTAAATTTTACACCCTCATACAAACGCATACTCTTAATACCTACTGACACACAATTACACATATACATTAGGATGTCCCTTAAAAACCGATTTCTCGATTTTCGTTCTCATTACAGCCCCCAGTTTTAATGCAAGTGGTTCCAAATGGAAGAAATCGATTTTTTTGGAAAACGTTAACCCGTGCAGAATTTCGGCCGAAAATGGACAATTTTTGAAAATAAGTGAATTTTTTTAAAAAATTCCCAAAATTGGAAATTCAGAAAAATTTAAATTAATAGTGAATTTTATCGTTGATCTATAAATTTATGTGTGAGATTTTATTTGTTCGGTTTTAGATCATGACAAATTTTTCTCTAAATTAACAGAAAAATTATAATTTTTATATGATAATTTACTTTGACTATTAGAAAAAAACACAGAAAAAGTTATTAGACACTAGCATGAATGAAAATTTAAATTTTTATTTAATTTATTCCTTTAATATACTCAAAATAATTTAGATATGGAATTTTGTCATAATATCAGATATCATTAACGCACTTCAGCCTAGAATCAAATGATCCAAGAATTTGATAATAATGCAAAAATGCATTTTTATAACCTCTATCATATGTGATGAGGGTATACAAGTTTGTCATTCCGAAATATAGGTATAAGACACTATAAAGTATAAACATAAATGCTTGATCCTTATTGAATTTTAAGCCGATTTAGCGATGTCCGTCTGTCTTCCGAAAGTTTGGTATTAAAAATGAGCCAAATCGACTGAGCGGCTCAAGAATTATGAATGAAAACATGAAGGTACCTCTTAATTGTCCATACAAAGTGGTGTATATAATACACTATATATTCCCGATGAAAAAAGTTCCGTTATGGGTATATATGAACATATACACTAGATGTCCCGAATTTTTCACGTTGGGTCACAAAACGACGCGTATTTAAGAGCAAATTACGGGAAAAATAAAAATTTTGGAGGTCATCCTCCATCCCCTACCAGCGTTTAAATTTGACGATCGTAGTGTGTTTTGTCCAAAAAAAAATGTTTCGAATTTTTTAGCAAAATTTGCAGGTTAAGGAAAGAAAACTACAAAAATTTTTGTAGAGTAATTTTGGTCCACCACAGCATTTTAAAGAGGTATTTTTTGTTTATGGAAATCCGTTACCCGTTGTTAAATATTTCCTATAATTCAAGAAAAATAATTTTAATTTTTTTTTGGATTTTATCTTTCATCTGCTACAAGTTGGCTATCATAGTATATTTTGTTAACAAATTGAACCTTTTCACAAAATTGGTGTCAAAAGTTGCTTAATGTGGAGTAGATAACGGAAAAAATATTTTTTTAAATTTCCCTGGCGTCATTTTGGTGCACCACAGCATTTAAAAGTCGAAAACTATTTACTTTTTTAATGAAATGCTGTTAAATGTGGTTTAGAATTTCTTATAATTCCATTCGATTGTCACCCTGAGGTTTAAACGAATTTTGAAAAAAAAATAAAAAAGTTTTTTAAATATTTTTAACGCAACTTTTGACACCAATTTTGTGAAAAAGGTCAATTTGTTAACAAAATACACTACGATAGCCAACTTAAGACGCTTGTAGGAGATGAAAGATAACATGCAATAATTGTTTATAATTATTTTTCTTAAATTATATGAAATACTTAACAAAGTGTAACGGATTTGCATAAAAAAAAATGATTTGGTTTAATCTTTGAAATGCTGTGGTGGACCAAAATTACTCCTTTTTTCCTTATCTATTCCACATTGCGCAACTTTTGACACCAATTTTGCGAAAAAATTCGAAACTTTTTTTTTGGACAAAATACACTACTATCACCAACTTCAAACGCTGGTTGGGGCTGAAATTTGACATCCAAAAACATTTTTTTAACCTTACGCGAAGCTGAATTCCAAAAATTCCTGAATTCAGGACATCCTAATATACACTCATACATATATATAATTTCATATCACATCATATCTTAGCTTATCCGAAAAATGTAGAGTTGTGTCGTTCACGAACGAACTAGTTCAATTGAACGACTCACTCAATTGAACGATGTGATTCGTTCACCAATATTCGATCTTCTCGTTCAATCGTTCATTTCGTTCTTTTTATTCATAGAACAATTGCATATATATTCAATCAAATTGCTTGCAAGAGCAATTATTTTTTTTTAGAAAATAATAATAATATTGTTTCAAATTAGGAAAAACAATTAAATTAAATAAAATGTATTTTACACAAAATAAATAAATTTTTGTTAGAAAAGTTTCAATTTTAAATATAACACTTTCTGTCTATGTACGGTAAAATTAGTGAAAAAAAACTCGTAAAATATGAATAGTGCGTAATAATTGTCAAACGAACGACACAATTCACAATACGCAGATCAGTCACAAGTCAAAGCAAAAAAGAACGATTTGAACGAACTAGTTCACTGACTCGAATTGAACTATAATGACCGAGTCACCAAAATGAACGATTAATCCCAAGTCTAGAAAAATGGCATACATACCTTTATCTCATGTGATCCTATGGGATCTCATCTGATATAATTTGATCCGAAAAATGGATCTATCTAATTTCATATAATTTATATATAATTTTATAGAATTTGGTTGGTTTGTGTGTAATGACAAATCCGGTTTTAAGGCACACCCTAATTTATACAAGTGCATTTATAATTTACCACATAACCATGTGTTTAATCGTGAAAATATAATGATGGTATGTGTCTGTGTCGCATGAGTAGAAAATAACTTTATACGCAATAACTAAAGTAACGCTACTTATTTTAAAATATGGCGCCAAATTAACAATGTATAACAACCAACTATCATGTACACTCACTCATACAACAAACAAACACACACACACATACTTAACACACACTCTCATTTACACACAAACACTTCAAAATTTTGAAAATCTATGTAAGCTATTGCTGGAATTTTCAAAAAAAAAAAAAAACGATATGTACTAACAATTACAATGTTGACGATAACGACAATGACGACTGTGACATCAACAATGACTATGATTTTGTAGCGATATATACTTGTGGTTTTATTAGAGTAACACAATGACTACAACATTCACTTAACACTACAAAACGTAACAATATCAGAATCAACAACATGAACAATGATGACCAACAGTAATGGTGGCTACCAAAATATCGTACACTTATACACACCTAAACACACACTCACAGGAATTCATTTTGTATACACATACATCTCTTGAGGGTCAACAGTCTGTCACTGATTCAATCATTCATTGAAAGTCATTTAATATTGATACTGTTGTTGCTGTTGTCATTGCTGGTTGCTACGTTTTCGCAGTAGTCAGCGTTGATAGAATTTATTGAAGTTGACGATAGATTGATTAAAAATCAATTGTTAAAAATTCGTTAAAATTGTAAAATAAATATACTCAGACACATACACACGAAATTGCTGTTATTATTACTAAACCATTAAGTTGTGTGCAACAATTGCTGCCACAATTTTTAGCATTAATAATTTAAAAGACAAACGTTGCCGTTACTTTTTGTATCAATAATGTTGATGGTTTAGTTTAAGTTTTAAGAAAATTTTGTAAATAAACTGTGAAAGAATTCAAAGAGGGCATGAGTCTTGGATAGTAAACATTTATAGTTTGTGAAGTTTTCCTTGTTTTCGTAAAGAAAAATCTTTCGTTCTGAGAGTTTTATCCCTTAAAAAGTTTTATCACTTGAGAAATCAGTCACATTGCACATAGGGCGAGAGGAGCAGGTTTTTGGCCAAAAATCGTGTTTTTTTTTTTTTAATTTTTTTTTTTTTTTTTATTCATTGAAAATTTGAAAATTTAGATTTATAATTAAGCCCTGCGAAGCATTAGTTTCTTGCAGGCAGGTTGATTTAAATAAAATAATAATAAATAATTAGACACATCACAAGACTGCGCAACATGTCACACAGCTCGTGCCACAATTTATTTATTGAAGAAAACGTTTGGTAGCCGCATAGTTTCACGTTTCGGACCCGTGAATTGGCCTCCAAGATCGTGCAATTTAACGTCGCTGGACTATTTTCTGTGAGGATATGTGAATTCGCTAGTTTACGCCGATAAGCCCAAAACGATTGACCACTTGGATTACAACATTCGCCGCGTTATTGCCAATATACGGCCACAAATGTTGGAAAAAGTCATCGAAAATTGGACCTCCAGATTAAACTACGTCCGAGCCAGCCGTGGCGGTCATATGCCAGAAGTTATATTTAAATTATAATGCCAGAAAGTTATCTTTCGAATAAAGTAAATTTCATGTTAATTAAAAAAATTCATCTTTGTTTTATTCTATTTCAAAGTTCTATACCTCTATTAAAAACACCCTTTATAAAACAGTAAAATCAAACAAATTCTATAAATTTTATATTAGAATTATATATGGTATCACATATAATTCTTTATTAATATATGTGTTAAAATTAAAACGAAAAATTCGATCACTTTTGAATATCAAAAAAGATCACATATTCACAAAAAAAAATAGAATTATCAGTGAACACAAACAAACAAAATTCAATGTATTTAAGCTAAAGAAAATTATAAAAAAGCAAAAGTAAAAACTTAGAAAAGTTACGCTTTTAAAAAAAGTTCAAAGTTAAAATAAGCAATTAAAAGGCCAAAGGTAAAAGATAAAAAGTTTCACCACAAAAAAGAACAGAATCGAAATCTCGAGAAATTAAGTTTTTTTCTATAAAAATTAATTGTCTTCAATCTAATAAGTAGGATTGTTAAAAAAATCAAGTCTCGACATAAATTTGGTTGAATTTATTAAAAATTGTTTATAAATTTTTTAAATTTTCTTAAAATTACGTTTAAACACTTTGATCAAACCAAAAACTACAATGTACAATAACAACTTTACTAACTAACAAGAAATAATTGGAAAACAAAATGACGTTATAGCTATGAAACGCAGTGTATAAGTCAAACTGAAATCATGTCTAATTTTTCAATTCATTGATTTATATTTAATTTTTTTTTTATATAGTTTGGAATGTGAAACAAAATTGAAGCACGGATTTCCAAATAATTTTATGAAGATAAAATTCTATCAAATTATATATAACTTGATCAAATTAGATAGACCCATTGATCTGATTAAATTATATGAAATGAGATCCCATGGTATCTCATGAGATAAGGTTATGTATGCTATTTTAGGATCACCAGATATATGATGTGATAAGGAATTACAGTTGAACCTCTATTATCCGTGTTGCACGGGACCGAACTCAACACGGATAATCGAAAACACGGTTAATACAGGTTATTTATTTTTCCCGAAATTTCAATTATTTGTATGTTCGTTAATAGAAAAAAACCAAACAAATACATGTATGTGCTGCACGGATAATAGGGCTAAAGCACGGTTAATAGAGGAAAAAATAAAAGCACGGATAATAGATATAAAACACGCTTAATAGAGGTATAAATCAAATATCCAGCATGCCGGTTAACAGATGTATACGGTTAATGGAGGCCCGGATAATCGAGGTTCAACTGTATATATATGACTACATATAACTATATCGGAACTTTTTTCATCGGGTATTCAAAGTTCCGGTGCATTACAAATTACAAGCAATTTCATTAGTAAAAGCCAGTTGTGCAACGTATAAAAAAATACAGACTTTTGCACTATTGCGTTTTATTAAATCAAAATTTCGAGTTTTTCATCACACTGAAAAGTTTAAATAAAATAATCTATACCATATTACAGTTTTTATATTCCATATAATAATTAAGCATCTGGTGTATGTTCAGTTCAAAAAAAAACAAAAATTTCAAAAGGATCTCATTACAAATATCATGTTTTCACATAATCATGCCAACTGGATTTAATTACATCAAATTTTAAGTAAAATATTCAAAAACTCATACGTGCGTTAAAAAGACAATAAACATAAAACACGGTAAGAATAGACAATAAACATAAAACACGCGACATGTAAACGCATTTAAAAATCCATGTTTTGACATCAAAACCAAAAAATAAAAATATAAATATTTATGTGAATATAATTTATTAACTTAATCAATTTTAACACCCTCCCCCAACCCCGCAATGATAAAACAAACATATCGCCCACCTAGTACAAAAGTGACTCAACTCAAAATTTTTCATTTTTCAGAAATCGAAAAAAAATATTTGCAACTTTATACCAATTGAAACATAAAGAAAGATATAACTGTTTTTTAGCAACAGTTAACAACAACAAAATACACTGATATTTTTTTTTATAGATAAACAAGTATATTGTGCATAGTTTAAGCATATAAAACCGAAAAATTAAAATTTTGAGTTGAGTCACTTTTGAACTGAGTGTGCGATATGAGCAACAACAGGTCCGCACCAGTAGCAAAGTTTAAATTTGAACATGTGCAGACTGACAGAGTGTTTTATTTTTTTTTTTTTTTTTGGAAATTAAATCCACCCGTGATTATTACATCGTGATTATTTTAAAAACTGGGGTTATATTATATATGACACTCACATACACACTGAACATTTTTCTAACACTCACATAATCCAACTCTTATTCAAGTTGTTGTTGAATAAAAACACATAAATCATATTTTGTATGCATGTGTGAGTCAGTTTGTGTACAAAGTGTAAGTAAATCTGTCAATTACGGTTTTAACATTTACTTGAAGCTTTCACAACATCATCAGCAAAATATATTTGAGGCGAAAGAGGGAGTGAAGTTACAACATTATAATGTTGACATTATCACATGTTAAGGGTTAGAGGTTTTAAAATAAGCCAAAAACAAAGCAAAAAATTAAAAAAATTAACTTCAGTAAAAGTGAGAGGTTAATTGAAGAATAAACCACCAAGGCCCAAGTTAAGATTGCAAGATTTTAAAGGATAAAACACAAGATTGAGTCGAATATAAAAATTAAATTTAAACTTTGATTATAGTAAGAATCAAGATTAAGTCTTAACTTTAAATATAATAAAAACCGAGATTAAGTCTAAACTTTGACTATAATTTGGATATGTTATAAACAGGGAACGGAAGTTCATGCAAACGCATGTTTTTTTCCCCCTTAAATCTAAAAACAGAGTAAACACAATTTTTTTTTTTTGGAATCAAAGAATTTGGCAACGAATTGTTAGTGTATATTTCTGCATATTTAGCTATAAATGCATATTTTTGCATGTTTTGCTTTAAATGGATATTTTTACTTATTTTGCTTTAAATGCATAATTTTACTGCATTTTTTTTTATTTTTTTTTGCAAGAAAAAATCATCTTTAATTTTATTGTATACTCGACAAATAAATGTAAATTTTTTAAGTGATTTTAACAAGCACTATTCACAGTACTCTTCTTAAAAGCTGAACCGCGATTTTGATAGTTCCGAAGAAAATTAAAAAAAAAAAACTTAAAAGAGAGGCACTTTAAATTAATTTTTTTTCTATTTTCTTGTTTTTTAGCAATTTTAATTATTTGTAGGTCTCGGACTTTCAAATATCAAGCCTAAAAACAAGCATCAGCATATATTTAATAACTACCATTAATTGGTAGGAAACTTTAGTGAATATTTAATATTTGTTGTTGCGTATCTAAGGACTGAGATTCAATTAATAATTGAGAAAGTCCGAACTCCATAAAACTGTTTTTCTATCGTTGATTTTGTTCCAAATAAAATAAAAAAAAATTTAAGTGCATATTGTTTTTAATTTTGAGTGCATATTTCAAAATTGTATGCATAATATGCATAATATTATAGGCGCCTAACTTAACCTTTTTTAGTGCATGAAGTTCCTGTCCCTGGTTATAAAGAATGAAAAATTAAGAGATCCATGTTTAACTAAACTACGCTTTATGGGGCGTTCTGAAAAAAAAATAGGTGGTCCCCTTCAATATTAACAAAGAATTTTTTTTCTATTTTTGGTTAAGGGGTTTCGGGCTCGTGGGGCCCTCCAGGTCCCAACAACCGGTACGCGTAGTAACATAGAAGTGTGGGAACTCTAGTGAAAAGAAACTTCCTCAGGATTTCACAAATTATATTATTTTTAGCTACGTACCATCTACATCCTTTTGCAAATTTTGCCTGCAGCGCTATTTTCGAATTGCAAATTCATCGAAATTACAACAAAATAAATTTTTTTGACAAAATCGCAAAATGGAAAAACTTTACTCGGCGAAGCCGCTAAACTTCCTATCACATAGGAGAAAACCCCTAGGTCCGGTCACGCAGAAAAACTTTACTCACCAAAGCCACTAAACTGCCTTTTACTTAGGAGAAACCCCCTAAGCCCGGCCGAAGTCCGGTCACGCAGAAAAACTTTCATCAGCGAATCCAGGCTTTGGACGGACTGGAGGAGAAATCCCTTAAGACAATATATATTACAATATGTATTGTAAAATTTGCATCTAAAATTCATTATTTGCACAGTAAATTCTACAAAAAAAAAAACTTCCTCCCCATTTTGGTACTTAAAATATACTTAAAAAAACTATAAAGAGCGCTACTTATCACGGATCATAAAAGTAATTTCATTTCTACGCATACTGGGCCCCAAAAAATTTAACTGTTTAATTCCAGAGAGGGGTATATTATATTCTTTTTTTAGGAACGCCCATAAAGTGCACTTTTGCCCCATGTTTTTTTTTTAAGATATAAATGATCAAAATCGGTTGAACAGTTATGAAATAGCAAAAATTTAGTCTTTAAATATATCATTTGAGTTATTAATTAATTAATAATTTTCAGTTTTGGTAGAAAAAGCTTTTAAAAAGCGATTTTGTGTATTTCTACGATAATTTTTATTAAATGTGTATAGTATTATATATCGTTGGAAAGCTTTTTAAAATTCACATATTAAAATGTAATTTATAGCTGTGTAGAAGGGGGAGGTTTCGCCACTGGGGTACATATGCCACCCTCGAATTTCGCTGTATTTAAAAAAGAGTTTTTAAAATGTTCTTTTACATAATTTGTGTAGTTGTTGATCATCTCTCATGTCACGAAATTTTACATTTTCACTTCACAAGTGGTCGAGGATAGACATATTTTTATTTTTTTTTTTTTTTGGGTTTAAAAAAAAGGATATTTAGGATAACTTTTTAATTTTGCAGACTAAAACAAAATTCCCTTTAAGAGGTTGAAGCATTAATATTAATTTATTATAACAAATCGAATTTTTTAGAATTTGTTTATAAAAAGTTTAAAAATATATAAAATTATATAAGTGGATGATCATGGATCACATACGCCTAACCACCAGGTGGGGTAGTTTCGTCCGCAAAAATGGGTAGCACTTTATAAGACGTATAACTAATATAAATTCGTTACATGATTATATGTGTTGCAGGGATCAACAAATTCGAACAATACAAACTTTTTTAAAATTTTGTTTGCAACTATTGATATACATACATTGTTATTATTATTTAATTTAAATATAAATTTTCCACCATTATCCATTATAGCGGACAAATGTGCAACATACACTTGGCGAACTTATGGCAAAATTTAGTGCTTCGGGAAATTTCGTCTAAAATTCAAACGTACACAAATATCGAAAAAAGAATAATTAAGTTTAGATTTTTAGTATTAAATAAACCACGATTAAGTTGAGACTTTTAGTATGAAATAAGCCTCGATTTTGTTGAGATTTTTAGTGCAAAATATACTACGATTAAGGTTTAAGACTTTTAATATGAAAAAAAAACAATGATTAGCGCATTTTGACTACAAAATAAACCTTAATGAATGCGAGATTTGGCTGAATTTTGATGCACGTAATTTTTTAAGCTATTTACACACATAGAGAAAGGTTTAGCTATTTGCCAACAGAAATTCAAATTCGGTTATTACGAATTTCAGTATGTTAGTAACACTGAACACTAGTTTTCACAACAAAGTTTGTTTAATTCGAATTAATTTTAGTTGCAACACCCAAAATATTCAGAAATCTAATGTTAATATCGTTTGTACTAACTGAATTTATAAGTTGTAACCAATAAAATACACTTTTAAATTCGGTTGTCACTTAATTTCTCTGTGTGCATAGATGAAGTCATAAAATATACTTTTTCACTATGCTGTCATATAAATTTTAATTAAATTTCGCGTTTTTTTTCATTAACCGCACTTTTTTTTGTATTTTTTACACGAAATAATTGTGCAGATATGTCTTTTTGCTTATGCACAAAAAAGCTTTCATCCTTTGCGTAATGGGATGATAAATTGCTCAAAATAGTAAAATATAGTAAAATCTCTGTAAAAACCCGCGGATTTACTTGTTAATACTGCAGATTTATTAATACCCAAATGTTGTTGAAGCTCTCATTATTATTTACCACAAAAAAATTAAGACAAAATATTTTATTTTTTAAATTAAAAAACTTTGTTAAAACGTGCAAAACTTTAATGAAATTTTGTAAAAATCTAGCCTTTAAAATAAGCATAACCGAAATATATTGGTACTCATGTTTTCGATTTTAGGGATCAATTTAATTGGGCCTTTATAAATTTAATTGGGCCTTTATAAATTTCATTGGGCCTTTATAAATTGGCTTTTATCGTATGTCTGTCTCAAGAACATAGTTAATATGAATCTCAGTTAAGTGTAATTGTGTTGGTTATAATAATTTAAGGGTTCACTGATTTCACTCCACTTGTTTTTCCGTTTGTTTGTTTGTTTGTTTGTTTGTTTTTTCAGTGCTTTCATTTAAAACAAATCAGCATAAATTCAAGACACGTAGAAATTAAGGTAAAAAATCTACACTCGCATTAGCACAGACACACACATACATATATATTCATAAGAATTTTTATTTGTTTTATAAATGTAGTGGTATATAAAATTGTATGGTTTTTATTACGTGTTTTGTAGAGTACAAATTAAATTTTAATTTTATTATTCCTGTCTTTATACAAGAAAATAATTTTTCTTTTAAATTTTATTATGCTCTTAAAACTACATTAAGGAAATGACGGTGGTTTCCTTTCTTTGTTGGAAGCTACATTTTATTTCTAAAGAAACTTTTATAGTTTTTTTTTTAAATGTAAATTATTAATTAACCAAAACATGCAACCTGTATTTCATGGTTTTTAATATTTCATGTTGCGACAAGCGTTTAAATATAAGCAGCAGATGCTATAATAATGAAATTATATTTTTTAATGCAAAATTTTTATTTGATTTATGCAAGTTAGAGTGCCTCATATGGGAGGCATCATATAACGTTTTATGATGACTACTAAAATATTTCGGCTCTAGCGTTAACATCCCGTGAGCTAAACCGTTTTTAAAAAGCCTACACTATTTTCTTTGAATTACAAATTAGTTACTTAACATTTTGTCAAATATATTTGTTCCCTGAAGAAGTCACCCAATGTGGAGACGAAATATTGGAAATAAATAATTAATAAATAAATGATCTTAAGCTCGTTTAAACTAAAAACTCCACATTGGGTGACTTCTTCAGGCAACAAATATTACAATTTGAAAAAAATATATTTTTTATTTGATTTATGTACGTTAGAGTGCCTCATATGGGAGGCATCATATAACGTTTTATGATGACTACTAAAATATTTCGGCTCTAGCGTTAACATCCCGTGAGCTAAACCGTTTTTAAAAAGCCTACACTATTTTCTTTGAATTACAAATTAGTTACTGAACATTTTGTCAAATATATTTGTTCCCTGAAGAAGTCACCCAATGTGGAGACGAAATATTGGAAATAATTAATAATAAATGATCTTAAGCTCGTTTAAACTAAAAACTCCACATTGGGTGACTTCTTCAGGGAACAAATATTACAATTTGAAAAAAACTATATTTTTATTTGATTTATGCACGTTAGAGTGCCGTATATGAAGTCATCATATAACGTTTTATGGTGAATACTAAAATATTTCGGCTCTAGCGATAACATAACGTGAGCTAAAACGTTTTTAAAAAGCATCCACTATTTTCTTTGAATTAAAAATTAGTTACTGAACATGTTGTCAAATATATTTGTTCCCTGAAGAAGTCACCCAATGTGGAGACGAAATATTGGAAATAAATAATTAATAAATAAATGATCTTAAGCTCGTTAAACTAAAAACTCCACATTGGGTGACTTCTTCAGGGAACAAATATTACAATTTGAAAATAACTATATTTTTTATTTGATTTATGCACGTTAGAGGCCTCATATGGAGGCATCATATAACGTTTTATGATGACTACTAAAATATTTCGGCTCTAGCGATAACATCCCGTGAGCTAAACCGTTTTTAAAAAGCATCCACTATTTTCTTTGAATTAAAAATTAGTTACTGAACATTTTGTCAAATATATTTGTTCCCTGAAGAAGCCACCCAATGTGGAGACGAAATATTGGAAATAAATAATTAATAAATAAATGATCTTAAGCTCGTTTAAACTAAAAAGAATAAAATAAAAGAAGATTGAAGAAAACTTAACAAACTTAACATTTATAATTATTTATTTTAAGTGCAAGTGTAATATAAAAAAAGATGTAGTTATATACGTTATATATGAGATATAGTTTTATATGATTTTATAGGAATATATATTTTGCAACATATAATTATAAATAACTGTATAAAGTAATATAAAACTATATCAAAACTTTTTACCTGGGCAGCATATATGTTTAACATCTAATTATATATATAAGAATGCATCGTTATATATGTTTCCATATAAGACACATATACTAATATATGGCTATGCATGACACCATATATAATCACATAGAATTTTTAAATCTCTTTTATATTTAACTGAATTTTTGATAAAAATTGTAGTAACTAATTCTTAATTAATAAAAATTGTGTTTTTGGAGGGATGTTTCTCTAGTCAGAGCCGAAATATTTTGTTAATCATCATAAAACATGTTGATCTATATTTTCAGGGGGATGCATCATAAATTTCTTTTTGAGGCGCTCCAATACACGACGAGGGCGGTCCCATCAAAAATAAACCATCAAAAATAAACGATTTCAGTGAATTTGTAAACATGGAAAAAATTCGTCACCGTTATGTTATTCAATACTTGAATTTAAAAGGTCTCAGTCCAACCAATATTAAAGCATACAACTCTGGGGGAGTCTGCTACTTCGTTTACGGCTATAAAATATTGGGTGGCAGAGTTTAAACGAGGCCGTATGAGCAGACAAGACGAACACCGTAGTGGTCGATCAATTGAAGTGTCCACGCTAGAAAAGGTTAAGAAAATCCAGAAAATGTTATTGAATTTGTTATTTTTTTAATATTTGTTATTTGTTATTTTTTGAATTACATTTGGTATTTTTGAATTACATTTGGTATTTTTTTAATTTAAATTGATATTTTTTGAATAACATTTTGAATTTTTTTCGAATTACAATTGCTATTTTCTGAATTACAAATAGAATTTTCTAAATTTGATTTGCAAATTAAAAATTACATTTGATATTTTCCGAAAATCAAATTCAATTTTGAAATTACATTTGTTATTTTCTGAATAACAAATGGAAATGGTGTAGTTACTTTTCTAATACAAACCCTACTATTTTAACAATGGGCATGTCCATTGTGGTAACACCTTACAAAACACTTATGAAAATGAAATTTTTTTATATTTGTTATTAAATTAAAATTTAAAAATTTTAATTAAAAATTTACACATGAAATTTTTTATAAGTTTTGGTTGAAAAAATAAACTTTTTGTAATATGGAGGTAACTTGTTACTTTTTTATTAAAACCCCTATTATTTTTACAAAGGCGTGCCAATCGAGGTAACTACCTAGTTAGAATAATATAAACGGACCACCGACTTTAGCAAGTGTTGGCAACAAGTGCTTTCCCAATCCGAAAATGATAACATCATTAAGCAAATGGTACATCTGTTCAAAAAGTGTCGGACTAGCACTGGGGAAACAAAATTTCCAACGTTGGCAAGATGTTGGTAACACCATGAAATAGGTGGTCTAAAAATTTGTTTTCCAAAATAAAATTTAAAAAAATGCATGTGCATTTGTTGGGTTACGAAGGGATTCGTACCTTGGCCGCCAGATTGCTAGCCAACAGCACTCACCACTGACCTAACGAAACATACAATACTGGATAGCTTAAAACATAAGTAGATTATAACTGCTGGAGTTGGATGCTCAAACATGTCAGCACAGACATAAGGTTTGATGGAAACAACTGCCAATTGGGAAAACAAACAAAAAGTTGATCTTAAAAGAGCTTTTCCAGAAAAAAAAACTGAAACCGGGATTGAACTCGGAAACTTAGGACTGACTTCAAACTTTTTTAAACAAAGAATCATAATTTTTGTTAAATAAATGCTTTACCCGTTGTTTGACATTTGAGCAATTTCTGACTGGATAGCACTGGAAAAGCACGTTGGCCCAGTGGTCTCAACCAATTATCGACCAATGGTTCTTTTTTTTGTGGACCACTGAAATTATTGTAAAGCAAATACTGGCACAACGCTTTCATCGGTTAGCCAGTGATATGCCAGTGCTTGATTTTTTGTAGCACTGGCAGTCTCTCACTGAAATGTTACTCCTCATTTACACGTAAAGAGTTATCAAAAACTTTTTTTTAAATCTTTAATTTTAAGATCGAATATTATTTTATAATTCTTAAATTTGTAGTAAAAATGTAATAATATTAAATTTTATGTAGAAACGACCGTAATTATACCATAAAACATTTTAGCATGTAAAAATATGCATAGGGAGGTAATACAGGTTTTTTAACTGCGGTTTTTGAAAACAATGCTTTTTTCGCGGAGAAGTGAATAATTTGTGTGCACTAGTAAAACCACAATTTAAGTAGCTTTAAAATCTTAAAAAAGATATGGAATATTATGAACGACTACTTTTTTAAAATTTTCGATATTTTTCATATTTTGAAATGCGATATTTCAAGATCCGCTGGGATTAGCTGTCCTTCATTTGGACATGTTTATGATGTACATCTTCTATATTAAGTTTGGTTGAAATCGGAAGAGGTGAAAGAAATCTTGTGATTGATTTTATATGTTTTCAGTCTTATTCGGTTTATTTGATTAATCGTCAACGTTTGTTCGAAAATCATGTTTTTTTAATAATTCGTTCGATTTTCTTTTTCGTTTGTTCGATTAATCGAATAATTTTTATTAAAGTGAGAACTCTAGACATTACTGACCTATCAATTACATTTAATTGTTTTAATTTTAACTCAATATTTTTCTTACATCCAAATATTTAAAATATTTATTAATAATATATCAGTTTATATGAGTAAAACTGTTTACAATTATTTTAATATCTCAAATACTCGTACATAATACATTTTGTATGTCATTGTCATTGTTCATTTTAATTTAAGTTTCTTGTAATATGGAATTTCTGAGAAAATGATACTTTTTGATTGTCAATATAAAACATACTTTTGTACTTATTACTCATTTATGTACGCTCATAAAAAAAAGTCTGTAAATTCAGCAACAGAATTGCTGGGAGGATCCATGCAGAAAAATTGCTAATATCAGCGTTGTGGTGTAATGGTTAGCGCGTTGGACTGTTACACAGATGGTCCCGGGTTCGATTCCCGGTGACGACAACATCAATTTAGAAAAATAATATGTATGAGTTTTCTATCACTTATATGTATCGCTGCGCCCACCTTCGGTGTTCCCATAGCACTTAACCCCACCGAAGTAAAATAATGAATCAGGGCTATGAAACAAAAAGCTTCAATAAATTCGCCAACTCTACATCAGGTGGCGAGCAACAACTGTTCTAAGACTTATCATCTCGCGCAATTACAGTGTTGCCATGTTTGAAGCCCTTCATCTTTCACCACCTCTCATCTCTCCACTATCCCCTTTCCAAAGAAAGCAACACATTAATTAATAGGAAGAATGGGTGTTGCTTCTCTTTAAAAAAAAAAACAAAAAAAAAATATTGCTGACTTTAATGACTTTTTTTTTGAGTGTATAGATATAAATTAATGATGTACGATTTAATTTAAAACTGATAAAGTGAAAATTTTCTATGCATATAAATAAAGACAAATTTGTAAATATTATTCCAGTAGTTCGTTAGATAACAAAATATTTTAGGATATAATTACAATACAATGTATAGTATAAGGGTGGCATTTGTTTGTAGGGTTTATTTTTTGCAAGGGTCAGACACAAGCATAGAGTTGCATAGAGTTGCACCCCCAGATTGAAAACGGTTCTTACATAACCCAGTTTCTTCTGAACTAAAAACTCGTGGGAATTTTCACCGAGAATTGGTATGACCAAAGACCAAATATTTGCTATTCGAAATTTGTTCATTTTCACTACTAACCTAAGGATGTTTTAAACCAAAAGAGCGAACAATAAATATGTTTTTCTTGATTATGTATTTAGGTTGACTCAGAACAATTTTGCGAGAAAAAAAATCCAAGTCTTCGATAAAGCACTTTTTTGCAAAAATACTTTTAGAATTTTATAAAATTTAAATTTTCCAATTTTCTCGACAACTGTGCGAGATCCGAAAAAATAACTTGTGACTAAAGTTCTTCCAGTATACAGAAAATTAGTCGGTTCGAAAATACGTGTCTAATATTTTTTGTCCTCAACAACATATCCAAGTTTTACAAAAATTTTCGGGTTCACCACTGTCTCAGCAAAACTTTCTATTACACGGTAATAAGCTTGGGAATAAGAAATTAAGGTCGGTAACTGCCCAGCGGAAAATTAATGGTCGATTGATCCAAAGTAACAATTTTGTGATATATGATTGGGGCCACTGGTCCTGTTGCATATCACATTTATGATTAGATTATATGGCACTATGCACCGCGACCAACTTAGGTCTTTTGTGCTGCCTAAAGTTACCCTAAAGATTCAAGCTACCTATAAAGCCAATAATCCTATTAGGCAAAATCTTCATAATGTCCGAAGGGGAGACAAAGCGATTGCCAAGAAACTTGGCACGCCTTTCACATAGCCTCGGACATTCGCAAAGAACATGCTCTGAAGTCTCAGCTACCAGTTCGCAAAACCTACACTCATCCGTGTACGAAAGACCCCTTTTGAGCAGGTGGGATCTGAGATTGCAGTGTCCAGTCAGGTAAGACACCAGGGTTCTCAAGTCACCCCTCCCGAGGGACAAGAGTCTCCTCGATCCTGCACTGGAAAAAGAAATCAATCTCTTAGCCTGTCGTTGGCCAAGAGAGTTTTCCCAATAGAGAGAGAATTCTGACTCCCTCCACGACCCGAGCTTCTCCCTAACATACCCCAAAGGTATACCACAGAATGGTTCAGGGCCAATAAAGGGCCTTCGGGCCCCGCAATTAGCAAGACAATCTGCCCTCTCGTTGCCCTCATGCCCCTCGTGACCAGGAACCCACCCTAAGGTAAGCGAGTTGCGCCTGCCAAGTCGGTTAAGAGCCAGAATGCATTCCATGACCAGACCAGATGACACCTCATAGGACATTAAAGCCCTTAATGCCGCCTGACTGTCGGAAAGAATGTAGATGCGAGATCTAATAGTGCCCCTTCGTAGACACTCCTCCGCGCAGACACAGATAGCAAAAATCTCTGCCTGAAAAATGGAGGGGTATCTACCCATGGGTAAGGCCCGTTGGAAACCTGGTCCATAGACACCCGCACCAGTGTCACCATTTGCATATCACATAAATCCTTCAACACTTCAACACTACCTACTTATAAATTGTCCCGTAGCTTATACATTTTAGTCGGTACGGTGATAGGTTATCTTTGTCAAGATATTCGTCACGTCACAAGGTGATCCAAAATGAAGCATTTGCCACCTCCTATGACAAGTCCATGTTAGAAGTACCGGTCACTTTCATGTAGCAGAACCAAAACTAGGACATGTTCATACACACAAAGTTCTAGTCACTTGACCATACCAATGACTGTTTCATTTTCCGCAGTTTGGTTACTTTTCTATTACAAACCCTATTATTTAAACAAGGGCATGTACATTCTGCTAACACTTCACGAAACGCATATTACCCCCAGTATACATGTAATAAGTTTTTTTTAATTTTATTTTTTTATATTGGGCATAACATTTTAACATTTAAATGAAATTTTTTATAAGTTTTGGGTGGAAAAATAAATTTTTGTAATAAAGAGGTAACCTGTTACTTTCCTATTACGAACCCTACTATTTTATCAGGGGCATATCCATCGAGGTAACTACTTACCTCGGTAAAGTGTTACTCCTTACTTACAGGTAAAGAGTTATCAAAAACTTTTTATTTAAATCTTTAATTTTTAGATCGAATATTATTTTAAAAACTGTGAAATTTGTAGTAAAAATTTAATTGCATTAAATTTGATGTAGAAACGAACTAATTATACTTTAAAAACATTTAAATATATGAACTTGGTGTTACTAATAGGCAATCGAATTCCATTTTTGTTGCAAATTTGATTATTCGCAAAGATATTTGGTCAACTTTGTCCTCCAGCTAAAGACAACAAACATGTATTTACATGTACTTCCGAGCCGTATTTATAACCTATTTAATTTAAGCGAACAAGTATTTTTTGTTTCTTTTTTGAAAATTTTGCTATTCCGGATTTAAACTAATTTTTTCCGAATACCGTTTTTGGTACTTTTCAACACAACTTGGCAACGCTGTACGATTAGTGTTTAGTGTCCGACCGAACAGTTCGGCCAAAAAAACTATATTTTGTCGGTTTTTTGATATCTAGAGGCAATGATGACAAATTTTGGTATTGGAAACATGTTTGTTGAGCCGATTTAATTCGATTTTGTGTATAAAATTTAAGAGAAAAGCCGAAGTTTAGCTATAAAGTTAAAAGTTCGGCCGCCGAACTATTTTCAATTTGGCCGAACTTTCTGAGGCCGAACAGTGAAGTCATTGCTTAACTACAGACTTTTCTTCAAATTTGACACTCAAAATAGCATCTAATCAGCCCAATAAACATTTTTCCATCCGCCAAATTTGTCCATAATGCTTTAAAATACCGAATACAGACCAAATGCATTTTCTGGCCGAACTGTTCGGCCGGACACTAGTATTTTTTGTTTTTTTTTGAAAATTTTGCTATTCCGGATTTAAACTATTTTAATACCGTTTTTGGTACTTTTCACCACAAATTGGCAACTCTGTACGATTAGTGTTAAATAAAAATTTTATTTGAAAACTTCGGATACAAACATTTTATAAAAATGTTACCCTAATGTACATTTACAATTTCCTAAAGTTATATAAAATGTTAGTAGTATTAATTAAGAAATTTAAATAATTCTCCAAAATGTATACCCATTTGGAAAATAACTTACTGGCAAAGGCACAGGTGACGCTTAGGACCATGTAGTTAGACGGCAGGGGACGGTCCTTGATTCGTTGTTTTTATATGAAACCGACCGCTTATTTTAACATGGCGTAATTAAAGGCGGGGTCAATTGCTGCATTTAAAGGCGGGGTCAATTGCTGCATTTTGAGCACCTTGTAATGTGCAAGATAATAAAATGGAGGGTTTTAGGAAATTAATACGGGGATGTGTAAAAAAGGGAAGTCACCCCTTGACGGCCAGCCGAAACCCCTTTAGCTAGAAAGCTAAGATTTTGAATTGTATTCCCTCAAATAAAACCTAACTCAATGATATGGCGCTTTCTGTATAAAGGGGATTTTTAAAAATTCCTATGGGGAAGGGCTAAAAAGGAGAAAAGTCTCACCCTTGTCGGTCTAGCCAAATCACTAACGCGAGAAACTTGAAATTTGATATGTGAGTTCCTTATCAAAATAGACATCTGTAGAGACGCGATTTTTGGAAACGAAAAGGACAAAAGTCTCGTCCACGGTGGCCTGGCCAAACCACTAAAGCGAGGAACTTGAAATTTGGTGTATGGGTTCTTCATCACAATTACACTCAAATAAAAAAGTCTATAAAAGTTACAGAAAAATTTGTAATTGTTACAGATTAAGTAAAAGTTACTAAAATTTATTAAAATTTTCGTACACTCTTAATGGAAATCGATTTGCTAAAATCAACCAAATTTTGTACTAAATATTAGTGATATATACAAATTTAACTTGATTAAAATTATTTTCAGAAAGTTTATGAAATTTTTTTATGAAATGATGAAGATCTATGACAAAATTTGTCTTCAATTTTTATAAACTCTTCGACGTATTAATGAAAGCTTCGTAGATATGATGAAAAACGCTTTTCCCTGGGTTCAAGATTTTTCCTTATCTTGTGTATAGATCAAATATCTATTAGCTTTTAAATATATTATTAGTAATTTCTTTTTTTCTAATAATTTTAGCAAACCGGGTTTTAAAAGTTAGTAAAATTAAATTAGTTTAATTAGCAAACAAAATTAGTAAAAAAAAATTGTAATTTTTAAAATAGGAATAGCTAAAAATTTTACTAAAAAATATCTTTATACTAAAAATTAGTATAATAATAGTAAAGTGAGATAGAAAATAGTTTTACTAGTTTTTAAGCTAATTTTGGTTTCTGAGTGTAGGCATCTGTATAGACGGGATTTTTGGAAATTACTTCGGGAAAGGGGAAGTCTTCTCCTTGGCTTTCTGTTTGTTCTTTGAAAATTACCTAACTAAATATAAGACCTTTGGATTTGTGACGTGGAGTTAACGTAGGAAAAACTGTCCCTTGGCGGCCAGGCCAAACCATTATAGCGAGGAACTTAAAATTTAATATTACCACAAGTATCCATCTTGTGTAGACGGTGTTTTTGGAAATTTCTACAAAGGAGGAAAATCCCCTTTGGCCAGAAATTGGATTTTTAAAATATGCTCCTTTGAACATGACCTAACTCGATGATATTAATCTTTTGGTTTTCTGACCATGAACGTGGTTCAAATAGGATTTAAAAGTTCCCTTTGACTGGAAATTTAAAATTTAAAATATATATAGTTATCAAAGGCATTCTCTCGCGTGCTTTGATGCCATTTTTGGCGACTTTTTATATTTAAAGTATGAACAAATTGACAATTTTGCTTAAATTTTTTTATAGTTTACTTGACTTTTATTTAGTTAATGTTTTTATAATTTTCAACATTTACTTTATTAGAGAAACAAAGTGTTGTTGTCTTACGAATGTCTTGCAATATATTCAGGCTCTCCATTAATATATTCCTCCGAATATGAGCTTACTCACTGATATGAACATTTTTGAATTTCTGGCTGTGTAAAAATTATGTTTTAAATGGAAAGTCTTCAACATGATGTCTTGGCTAAAGCTAGAAAGTGAGGAAGTTGAATATTAATATGTGTGTTCCTAATCCCGCGTTGACAGCCACTTAGACGGGATATTTAGGAAATTTTACGAATAGGGTCACAGAGGGAAAAAGTCTCCTCCTTGTTGGCTTGGCCAAACCTCTAAAGCGAGAAACTTGCTATGTGAAATTTGCTAACTAATGTCACGTAGGCATTCGCTTAGACGGAAATTTTTAATATTCCTACGGGAAGGGGAATGCAGAGGAAAAGTCAACCCCTTGGCAGCCTTTATAAACAGCTTAGCGAGGAATAAATGGCTTGGTATAAATGGAGTTTAAATTATAGAATGTTACAAAGTTGCCTATGCTAATCTATTAATGTAGAAATCTGAAACTTGAAATTGAAAAATCGAGAGGTTTAAAAAAATCGACTGAACTCTAAAAATCTTTTAAACAATAATGCAATTTGCTTCTCAATATTTTTCGATATATAAAACTACCGACAACGAAGTATTGGGCTTTTAATATCGTATATAATTAACCATCAGTGCGTATGATTGTTTTATATAAAATATCTAGATAATAATCATACGCCTTAGGTGATCCTACCATATTTCAAAATTAATTTTGTTTACATACTACCTACGTAATAACTTTGGAATTTAGCCACGGTTTTTTTACAAATACATCTTGCCTTTTTCGTAAAAATGTAGGTTCAACATAGAAATTGAAGAAAATCTATGCTTTGTAGCTGTTTTAATATTAAAATTGTAAGAAAAACAAAAATTTTTTCAAAATTTTTTCATGAAATTGGTAAATAGTATTGCACTAAAACAAATATATATATATCTGTGCAAAAATTAGTTCTCTTTATGCCCATAATTTAAAGTAATAGATACCTACCGGTGCATAGATATCTAGCCGATTTTGTTCGTGTACGCGGTAGGTATCTAAGCACCCGTAGGTACGAGGTCAAATCAGTAACTCCGTGACTTTTCGAACTTCCCTCGTAGTTATATGAAATGCAACACTGCTCCCATCAAGTACCACCTGTAAATAGACTACTGTCTAATTTTGAGCAAGTTCCGTCATTTACTTTGCGTTTAAACTGCTGTTCAAAACATACAACCTCGTGGATTTTTTTAAAAATGAAAAAAAGGGAATTTCGAGTACCCATTAAACATTATTTTTTGCGAAAAAAAAAAACGTCAAACAAACCAAGTAAAAGCTTAAAATTACTTTGGGGACTTTCCACCATCGATTTCAATGGTAAAAAAGTGGTTTACTGACTTTCGTTGTGGGCGCACAAGTACAAATGACGCTGAACTTTCTGGACGGCCAATTGAGGTCAATACACCCGAAAATGTCATAAAAATCCAAGATATGGTGTTGGCCGTTCGAAGAGTAAAAGTGCGTGAGATTGTTGATGCCATAGGCATTTCCTATGGCAGTGTGGTTTCGATTTTAAATGATCAGTTGGGTTTAAGAAAGCTGTCTGAAGATGGGTGCCGCGTTTGCTCTCAATTGACCATAAACGTAATCGTGTTGTTTGGAGTTGTTTAAACGCAATTCGAATGAGTTTTTGCGGCGTTTTGTAACTGTGGATGCAACATGGATCCAATACACCACTCCGGAGACGAAGCAGTGGTCTAAACAATGGATTTCTCCGGGTAAACCGGCTCCTAAGAAGGCCAAGATAAGTTTGTCGGCCAATAAGGTGATGGCAGCAGTTTTTTGGGATGCACGCGGGATAATCCACAGCGATTACCTTCAAAAGGGAAAAACAATAAACGGCGAATATTATGCCAACTTATTGGACCGATTTAACGAGGATTTAAAAAAAACGACCCCATATGGCCAAGAAAAAAACGTCTTTTCACCAAGATAATGCACGGGTGCACACGTGTGCAGTCTCAATGGCAAAATTCCATTAATTGGCTACGAATTGTAACCTAATCAGCCATATTCTCCGGGTTTAGCCCCCAGTGATTACTTCCTATTTCCAAACCTAAAGAAATGGCTCGGTGGAGAGAGATTCAGCTCTAAAGATGAAATTATTGATCAAACAAATGCCTATTTTATGGACCTATTTTTTGGAAGGGATGCAAAAATTGGAGAAAACGTTGGACTAAATTTTTTAAGCTAAAAGGAGATTATGTTGAAAAAAAAATTTTTTTTTTTTACAAAAACACAGTGTTTTATTTAAAAAGTCACGGACTTATTGATCCGCCTTCGTAAATATTGCTTGAAATTATGGGCATTAGTCGTTTAAAAAAAAAAGATATCAAAAGGTAATGAAATTTCGATTAAAAAAATAATTTGCTTTTAAAATTATTTTTTCTAATTTCCTACTTGGGCATTTATTTCTACAAAATAGACAAAAGTATAAGTTAACACTATCTTAAAATGCTCATTCTACACATTATCATCGACTTAATATTTATGTTGGCATATAAATTTCATTTAGAATAAACCTTTTACAAAATTAACAATTTTATTGATACATATCTTAGTTGCATATTGTGTAAATATTGTTTTCATTTTGATAATTGCATTTTAAGAAAATTTCAATATAATTATAATTTAAATCTCAAAATGTAATTGCATTAGTTAATCCAAAAGCACACACAGTATTTGCAATTCTTAATATTTGTTTTGTCTTTAAAATATTATTTTATTGAGAATATGAAACCAAAATTTGACTACTGACCTTATAAATTTATTTATTTAGTATTTTGTTTGTAATAAACAGGGCAGCGACTTTCATGCACTAAAAAATCGAAAATAATAATAATAATAATAATAATAAAATAAAATATACACTTAAATCGAAGTATGCACTAAAAAGCGAAAAACAATTATGCATATAAAATCCAAAAATATGCACTTAAAAATTTTGGATTTTTAAAAATGGATTTATTACAAGACAGCGTTGTTTAAAAAATGAAAAGCCAATATAAGTGTCTAACAAATTACAATTAGATGCTATAGTAAGGATTACAAACGCTTTCTTTTGTTTATTTTTAATTTAATCTTAATTTTAATTTTTCCAAAATATTCAATTAAATTGAAAATATGCAACAAAAAATTTCAAAATATGTATTAGAATATGCAAATATATGCAAAAATATGCAATAACAAAACGATGTTGTTTTGTTGCAAATAGTTTGATTCGGAAAATAAGTAGATCAAAATCGATTTTAGTCTACTGACTACTAGCATGGAATTGCATGAAAGTCAATGCTCTGGTAATAAACTTGTTGCAGCTTGTTGCAAGTACATCACCATCACTTTATAAGGACAGTAGTTATTGAAGTTTGTTTGAAGTTTAATTTGTCTTTGTTGGTTTGTAATTAAATTTTATGTGGCTTTTAATTAAGCAAACAAAATATTTAACACTTTAATTATCTTAGTTTTAAACATATATTTTATTAGTGTGCACTAAAAGCAAAAGGTTTATAATAATTATGCACTTGGGGTTCAGAGATATATCGTGGCTTAAGCGAGTCTTTCTGCTTTCAGAAGTCGAAATAAAGTTATATCTTAAATATATCATATCTCATTTGATATAGGTCGATATTTAATCTTATCCAAGTTTATCTCAAAATTGGGGTATCTAGTAATATCCGATTAGATCCCTCAAATGGATTAGCCTAGATCAAACTTGATCTCAAAATTTTCGGATCCAATAACATTTAATTAAAGGCCGAAACAGATCTAAAAACATCCCATGGGATTAATTTATATCTAATTAGATCCAAAATATATTTTGAAATTAAATTGGATTTACCTAAATCCCGTGACATATAAAATTGTTAGTAATATTTAAAAATATATTATTTAGTCATCTAGAGATGTCACGAATAGTGTATTCTGGTCTTTACCGAATTTTTGTCGAATATGTAGTTCTTTCATTCATTTCATATAAATTTCATAAAAAAATACACTGTAAGATGAAGACGATATTAAATACAATCAGTAAATGTCCTCGACGAACAGTCACCTTGTCGCGATGAGGACTTTCAGTAAGTGCAAGGAGCCTTAGAGCGATGCCAGCGGTAGCATAGCTACTGGAAGAGCCTCCCAAGCAGCTAAGGTCGAAGGGGTTGCTGAAGCAAAGAACAATCCAAAACGTATAAAGTCAACGGTGGAGAGGCACCTTAGGAAACAAGAAAGTCGGACGAAACCAACCATGTAAAGCAAGCAGCATATTTCAGCCATATATTTTTTTGTGGCTTTTAGGAGTTTTTGAATAAAAAAAAGCTCTTTTTGATAAACTTTACCTAATTTTTGTGATAGGCAATTTTATGCTAGAATCTAACCAATGCAGTTCAAAAAAAAAAAATCAATTACACTCAAAAAAAAGCCTAATCATATTTATGAAAAACTACATAAATACACAGAAAAAACTGAAAACGGGTTTCAATTAAAAAATTTGTTAAATCAATTAATATTTTAATTGATTTTGCACCTATTACGGCAATGATAATATCAATAAAAACTTTTATTGAAAATTAAAAAGGAAAAAAATGTTATAAATAACTTCTACAAAAAAAAAAAATTGATACTCACAAAAAAAGTGTGTTAGCGATACGTTGGTATGTGTGTTTGTATGTTTGGGTGTGTGCTTGTTTTGTTTGTAAACTTCAAATTCATTTGGTATTTTCTACTGAAAATTTTCTATTTAAGCATACAGTGTATGAAAAAATAATTTGAGAATTACGTCTAAAATAAAATATCTATTTATATATTTAAAAGTCAATTAAAACATTAATTGATTCAATTAAATATTTGTTTAGAAACAAATTTAATTCAAATCAAAGCTTTAATTAGATATTTTGGGTTGATAATTTTTTCTGTGTATGATGTAAAACTTCATTGATTTTCTTCAAATGTAACACTTTATAAATATGATGAAGCTGTTTCATAAAAGTTCAAATTGACTTTTATGAAACATATTTATAAAATGTTTCACAAATATAAAGCAGTTTCATAGCTTTTCATGAAATGTTTCATAAATGTTCTAAGACGCTTTATAAATGTGATGAAGCAAATTTATAAATTTTTATGTAATGAAAAATTTTCTTTGGTAGCGTACAAACACAATAAAGCCTAAAGCTGATGACAAAAATTTATTTTTAATACATTATTATTTTTAAAACACGATATTTTTGCAACTTTAATTCAGAATACATAATATTACATATGTTAATTAAATTCAGAATACATATATTAATGCAAATTGAAATTCAGAAAATATCAATTGATATTCATTTTTAACCAAATTAAGCAAAAATAATTTCAATTTAAGAACTTTCATTTTCCATTTAAAAACATTAATTGAGATTACGAATTTTCATTTAAACTGAAATTCAGAAAAATTTAATTTTTAAAATTACATGCAAAATTTAGAACACATCCACTGATTAGAATTTCTGACATTCAAATAATGTTATGAAAGTCTCAGAATTTATATAGAAAATCTAATTAGATTTTTTTTTATAATTTCAACTGAAAAATCTTAAGTAACACAGTGCAACACGAAAAAAAATAACCATATACGGACACCACTACGTGATAAAAGACTAAAAAAAAAAGACCCGTGTCTCCCAATTTTTCCCAAAGTCATCACCTTTTTTGTTTATGGGCCGCCAAAGATTTAGGGCCTCGGTATCATTTTCGCAAAAAAGTGATCATTTTCTCAGGCTCATATCTTGCAAACCGTACAGAATTTCGATTTACTCTCTATGGCAAAGTTGTAGCTCTTGTCATAAAGAACAAAAATTGCGAACATATAAAATCAAAAAAACTTCACCTTCCAGATCAAAATCGCAAAAAACTTAAAAAAATTCGATTTTTTTTTACCTTTTTTCCCGTGTTCAGGTCCATAGGTAGCAAACTTCATCTCTAGGAAGTTTATATGTTCTAGAAATTTGTTTATTGAGATCTTAGGTAATTTTTTGTAGTTGATTGTTTCCTTGAACGGTTTGCTACCTATGGATCTGGTCTTTTATCACGTAGTGGTGTCCGTATATGGTTATTTTGCCATGACTTAAAAAATTACACATAGTGTAATATGATCATTTCCAGGGACCGAAAATAACAGTTATTTTCAAATTTTTAAACTGTTTCAAGTATACCATTTTGATCCTTATGAACTAGTCTATAATAAAATGCATTGCTTTTTAAAATTTTGATTTTTATTTTTTTTAGCAAAAATAAAAGTTATTTTTTGATTTTTATTTTTTTGAGCAAAAATAAAAATTATTTTTTAATTTTTATTTTTTCGAGCAAAAATAAAAGTTATTTTTTGATTTTTATTTTTTCGGGCAAAAATAAAAGTTATTTTTTAATTTTAATTTTTCGGGCAAAAATAAAATTTTTTTTTTTATTTCTATTTTTTCAAGCAAAAGTAAAAGTTATTTTTTGATTTTTATTTTTTCGAGCAAAAATAAAAGTTATTTTTTGATTTTTATTTTTTCGGGCAGAAGTAAAAGTTATTTTTTGATTTTATTTTTTTGAGCAACAATAAAAGTTATTTTTTGATTTTTATTTTTTCGAGCAAAAATAAAAGTTATTTTTGATATTTATTTTTTACTAATTATGTTTACTAAACATGTGTTATGCCTTCCCAAAAACAGTATTTAAAAATAATTTAAGATTAAATGTTGACTAATGTTAGTAAAATTAAATTCTGATGTTTAAAATATATGTACTTGATATTGGCTCGAAAAAATAAAAATCAAAATATAACTTTTATTTTTGGTAAAAAAAAAAACAAAAAATAACTTATTTTTGCACGAAAAAATAAAAATCAAAAAACAACTTTTATTTTTGCCCGAAAAAATTAAAATTAAAAAATAACTTTTTTTTTTGCCCGAAAAAATAAAAATCAAAAAATAACTTCTATTTTTGCTCGAAAAAATAAAAATCAAAAAATAACTTATTTTTGCCCGAAAAATAAAAATCAAAAAATAACTTTATTTTTGCCCGAAAAAATAAAAATCAAAAAATAACTTTTATTTTTGCTCGAAAAAACAAAATTCAAAAAATAACCGTTATCATCTGACTTTTATGAAAAAAGGAATAATTATTACGGTCCCTGATCATTTCTATATTTCGAATAAAAATTTTGAATTTCAATTGATAGGAAAATAAACAAACATACGTACACACGGTTTATGAAATTTTTTTATGAAATGATGAAGATTTATGAAACATTTGCCATAAATATCTTCATCATATCTATGAAAACTTTATATATATGACGAATAATTGTTGATAAAACGATTTATGAAACAGTTTCATCAATATGATGAAACTTTTTTCCCTGAGTGTACTCAATTCAATTTTTATTTTAATAATTTGAATTATTTTATTTCGTTGAAAATTTCATAATTGTTTAATTGTTTGAAAAAATATATATTTTTATATAAATCTAGTAATTACTGGATACTATAATGTAAAAGAAAGTACTGGAATTAAATTACACTAAATCCAAAATGTATTTAAGAAAATAATAAATCCGTTATGGATTTAGCTAAATTTAATTCCATTATATGCTATTTTGCAATATTTTTATTTTTCCTTTACATTATATTTGCAAATACACAGAAAAAATTATCACCCGAAAATATTCAATAAAAGATTTGATTTTAATTAAATTTGTTTCCAAACAAATATTAATTGAATCAATTAATATTTCACTTGATTATTAAATGTATAAATACACATTTTATTTTAGACATAATTCTCAAATTATTTTTTCATATACTGTATGTTAAATAGAAAAGTTTCAGTAAAATAAACCAAATACATTTGTAGTTTGCACCAAGCGCATACAAAAAGAGACAGTATTGCTAAAGACACAGTATTGCACTCATATACATACAAATGTTTCGTTTACACGCTTTTTTTTTGGGTATCATATTTTTTTTTTTTTTGTAGTTAGTTATTTATAGCTTTTCATTTACAATTAAAGTTTTAATTAATATTATCATTGCCTTGATAGGTGCAAAATCAATTAAAATATTAGTTGATTTAAGAAATTTTTTAATTGAAACCTGTTTTTAGTTTTTTCTACGTAAGTGTATCAGATTTAGATAAAAATATGTGTTTTTTTTTTTCAAATTCATATCAAAGTATTGAGTCTTCAAATCCCGTGGTTAAAAAACAGAGCTATTAATAAAACTTTAAAAATGATAGTGAATTATTTTTAAATTTGTTTTCAACAATCATTTTGTCGAAACTATTCGCGGAGCCTCTGGAATACTCTCACGGACCCCGGGGGTCCGCAGACCACCATTTGGGAACCTTTGCATTAGACAGTTCATTAAGATTATTCCGATTCATAAAATTGCACTTAAAACAATTACAGACAAAAACGTTTTAAACAGTCGTTTCTCAACTACAAATAAAATAAACATCTCATTTAGCAAAAGGTGTGTTGGAAGTCATTAAAACTAATAGAAAAAAATCAAGTTAGTCAGTGAGGCAGGCATTAGTGCAAAATGATGGTTTCACACATTTCACATGTAACAAATGCAATTAATCTTATTCAACACAAACTCACACATACACACTAGGGGTATAACTTTTTTTGGGTGTAAGCCTCACTAAGCAAAACCTTTAGGAAACTTTGTACTAATAACAGTGTGCAACAAAATTTGGGTCATCGAATCTTTCCCGTATGAGACCAAAGGTAACAGACTAACAGTAGAACAAAACCCACAAAGGGTTTTAATAAGTTAGCTCGTATTGTTAATGCCTTTTTGAGGCAAATTTTCCGGTTATTTTTTATATGCAATCCAATGAAGTAACTTAATATTTAAATTAAAAAATTTAAATAAATATATTTTAGGCCTATAATATTTAAATTTATTTGGGAAGGTATTTGATATGTTTTTATTTAGGCGTTAGAAAGGCACGTGATTTTTTTGTTTCTCAACGCTTTGTAAAGCACTGCCACCAGCGTGGAACGGTGTTATCATTTGGGCGTTGGGAAAGCATTGGTAGCAAGTACTTATACCACCCATTTCAGTTCTTTGCCAGTGCTGGCAATTTTGTATTTTTCTACCTGGCGCGATGTTGTTAATGCCATCCAAAAAAAAGTTTTGAAAATATTTTAACTCAAAGTGTTGAACATTTTTGAAGTTTCAAATATATTCAAACCCAAAACTTAAACGCGGTGTGGGAACTTTTTCAGCGATTGGGAAAAAACCATACAAAAAAAGTTATATCCCTAATACACACACATTTCTAAATACTAACGCAATAACAATAAAAGCGATATACATTTAAATTAACAAATACTTTAAAGGAAAACTCAAGATAAAAAAAATAGATAAAAAAAAATAGAAAAAATCAACTAGAAAAACTTAGAAACTTGTTGCGCGACTTTTTAACCAGTTGTTCAAGTTGCAGCAATTTTTTTTTTATATATTTTTATCTAAATTGGATTTTGTGTTAAGAAATCTTTTTTTTTTTTCTTGTATTTTACAATGACTCAATCGAACGTCCATTTACAAAAACAAAAAACCACACAAACGATTTCTTGTTTATAGTGGTTGGAGAGTGAAGGAGATCAATTGCTATCTTGAGCTTGAAAACCAACAATGCAATTATATTTTAATTGTTTTTCAATTTCTTGAAAGTTTAACATCAAAAACCATTTGAAAACAAGTTTTTGTTTTCTTTATGTGGAAAACCTTTTTATTCTTTTATGTTGGGGTTTTCTTATTGTATTTAATTGTCATTTTTTATTAAAAGTCAGAAGAGTTTATCGATACGAAAGACACAAAAATAAAAGTGTTAAATGTAATTCGTTTAACTAATGGCCAGCCAGGTCAGCGACTTTCATGCAAATGCATACATGTTGCAAAAGACATGCTACATGCTAATTACCTATGATAAAAGCTTGCATTTTTTAAGCAAAATTGCCTATTTTTTTTGCTACTTCTAGTATTAAAAATCGTCAAAGCTGACATCAGTATACACAAGAGAATGTTTTGCAAAACATTCACGCAGACCTTTGGTTTGTAGTCAGTAGCCCCAAGTCTAAGTTGGCCAAATACTTTTCCGAATTAAAGAATTTGTAACAACATGGCATTGATTTGCTATTGCATATTTTGCAATAATTTGCGTTTAGTGCAGGTTTTATGCGTTTTTTTAAGATTTTTATTTTTGCATATTATGGGTTATCTGCATATTTCTTAGAATTAAAATAAAGATTTGATTTTCAAAAAATAAAGGAACATACATATTTAAAACCGTTAACACCAGACTAAAATTAGGAGCATCATGTTGCCATCTACTTACTCCTTTATATTGTATTTTGTCTTTAAACCAATGCTCTCGAGTTGGAAATACAGTTTTTAAAATCATAAAATTTTAAGGTCATATTTTTGAATTTTTAGTGCATATTTCAGTGCATGAAAGTCGCTGCCCTGCTAAGGGCTAACCCAATGTTTTAGTATAATGGGTTTGTTGGTAGGTTGTAATAAATTTTGTATTCCATTTTGTGTTCCTTTTTCCCTTTTTTTTTTGTTGATAGAGATGAACACTGATAGGTGGCTGATTTTGATAATCAAGGGTGTTTTTTACAGAGGTATAGAACTTTGAATGGAATAAAACAAAGATGAATTTTTCAATTGACGTGGAATTTACTTTATTCGAAAGATAATCTTCTGGCATTATAATTTTTTTTTTTTAAAGAGAAGCAACACTTAGAACAGTTGTTGCTCGCCACCTGATGTAGAGTTGGCGAATTTATTGAAGCTTTTTGTTTCATAGCCCTGATTCATCATTTTACTTCGGTGGGGTTAAGTGCTATGGGAACACCGAAGGTGGGGCGCAGCGATACATATAAGTGATAGAAAACTCATACATATTATTTTTCTAAATTGATGTTGTCGTCACCGGGAATCGAACCCGGGACCATCTGTGTAACAGTCCAACGCGCTAACCATATGACCGCCATGGCTGGCTCGGACGTAGTCTAATCTGGAGGTCCAATTTTCGATGACTTTTTCAACATTTTTAGCCGTGGTCAATCGTTTTGGGCTTATCGGCGTAGACTAGCGACTTCACATATCCCCACAGAAAATAGTCCAGCGGCTTTAAATCGCACGATCTTGAAGGCCAATTCACGGGTCAGAAACGTGAAACTATGCGGTTACCAAACATTTCCTTCAATAAATCAATTGTGGAACGAGCTGTGTGACATGTTGCGCCGTCTTGTTGAAACCACAGCTCCTGCACATCATGGTTGTTCAATTGATGAACGAAAAAGTCAGTAATCATGGTTATATAGCGGTCACCATTGACTGTAACGTTCTGACCAGCATCGTTTTTAAGGAAGTACGGACCAATTATACCACCAGCCCAAAATCACACCAAACAGTCAGTTTTTCTGGATGTAACGGTGTCTCAACATACACTTGAGAATTATCATCACTCCGAATACGGCAGTTTTGTTTATTGATGTATCAATTTAACCAAAAGTGAGCTTCATCGCTAAACAAAATTGGCAAAATTCGTGAGGGATACGTATTTCGAACAGAACCATGATTTTCAAATTAAATTTGCACAATTTGGAAGCGTTGTTCAGGTGTCAGTCTATTCATGTTGAAATGCCAAACCAAACTTAACATAAATCACTTGACAGCTGACAAAATGGCCACCAGTAAAAAAAAAAAGTGTTGCCAACTTAAAGTTCTATACCTGTATAAAAAACACCCTTTATATTTGAAACAATTATTGCTTAAGACTGAAAGCAATAAAATCAACCACTCCATTTCCTCCATCCCCTTCTGATTTCAACCAAACTTGGTATAGAAGATGTACATCATATAACTATAACCTCGTCCAAATGTAGGACAACTAATCCCAGCGAATCTTTAAATACCGCGTTTCAAAATATGAACATCCGAGCAAACCCGATAGTATGATTGTATATATTGTATATCTTATTTAATATAACATTATATAAAAACATAGTTTTATATGGCTTAGTATGGATATATATGATGGCGCATATGATCATATATAACTTTATCTTGGATTTGGTTTTTCGAAAATGTTTGATATGGTCTCATACATATTAACAGCTTTATATATACCGATAGATATAACCCCAGATATATATTACTACATATGGTATATATTAATGAACATGTTTTCATACATAATGTTATATGGCGTAATACAATGTTACGTATAATAATATATGGTATCATATTAAAGTTTACTTTTACATCGAATATAAAGTGTTTAATTACAATTATAAATTGAAAATTTAATTTCTCTTTGGACACGTTTATATATTACAAATTAAATTGTTGTTTTCAATTAAAAATTTAGAAAGTTTCTGATGTAATTGACTTAAGCAAAATTTTAGTTTACTTGTAATTTTCAAAATACTTTTTGAAACAATGATATATCTCTATTTGATTTCAGATAAACGATCGGTGAAAATTAAGCAATTTAGTTTCATATAAGTATGGAATGGTGTACTGGTTATTGCTAGCAACGGAGGAAAAATTAAGATATCAAGTAAATTAAAAACACAGAAAAAACTAAATTAACCCTTGAACTGACAAACGATGTTTTGCAACGAAATTCATACCATGTGCTCCACTCGAAAAACAAATAATAAGTTCTTTAACAACATTTTTTATCGTTGCCTAATTTAGGCGATATGAGCCAAAATATTTTAGGGTGCATTTTGAAAACTTAAGCATATAAAAGAGAAGTTTTAGACAAAAAACATTTCTCTTACCAAGATATAACCACGCTCGAAAAACTATTTTTTTTTCTGCTCCTATTTAAAAAGATATGGCGATTTTCGCTTCTTGAAAAAAGCGAAATTAGGCGAAAAAGTATCTAAACTTTAATTTATATTGTTCAAACTTCAACGCTTTGTTATTAATATTTAATGTCTTCTTTCTGCAAAATTTCATACAAATCCGTCTATTAGTTTAAAAGTTAAAACGATGTCCTTTAGAGGAATCCTGATAAAATCCTGTGAGTCCTTGGACTAAAGTAAGGACTTATTATTAAAAATAAAGCTTCAATCTTACTTATATTTTATTATAAAGAGTTTTTAGTCAACTTAAATTGGTTTATTACATTTTTGAGAACTATATTTTTTTAAAAAAATAATTAGTTTTTGAAATTTTACGAAATTTTGATTTTGAAGCTTTCTCGCAAAATATTTTTCTTTGCAAAATATTTAGCAAATTAAGTTTTCTATCGGAACATATTAAATTCTAAGTATAAAAAGCTCATTTGACGTATTTTTTATAAATTTTATGAAGGCTACCCTGAGGCAGCCTTACCTGTTAGAGGGTTGAAGTTTCAATTAAAATATTTGTTGATTCAATTAAAAGTGTAAGTGGTTATATTAACGAAATTGTAGTATCAATGAATACAATTAGCAACTATTTAATTGATTTTATTTTCAATTAAGGTTTTAATCATATCTATTAAAAATTTAATTGAATATAATTAAAATTTGCAAAAAAAAAATTGACAAAAATTGGCAAACATTTACTAAAATAAAAAAACCCAAAAAACTAAATTGGAAAAAATCGACATAATGAAAAAAAAATTACAAAATTTTAAAAATTCACCAAAAGTGTAAAAATAATTGCCAAAAAAAACTCAAAATTAAAAAACGCTTAAATTGAATAAAATCCTCAAAAATTAAAAATCGCTAATATTTCAAAACAATCGCAAAAATTTTAAGAAAAAAAACGCCAAATTTGAAAAGAAAACCCCAAAAATATAAACACCTTAACATTTAAAAAATTTCCAACATTAAATAAAAATAACCCCGAAAGTGGGGAAATTGGAAAACAATTGTCAAAATTAAAAAAAAAATTGCTAAAATCTAAAAAAATCATCAAATTGCTAACATTTTTATTGTCAAATGTTAGCAATTTTGACGATTTTTTTCTGTGAATGCATTTTATTATTTAGGAGTACTGTTAACATATGCCGTAACGAGTTTTATAAGAAAATTTATTTGCGGTGTAGTAACTTCTCGAATATCAAAAAACTTGATTACTTGGAAAAGTTCTGAGCCCAGATTCGGATTCAGAGAGCAAAAGAACATTTAAAATATACTCTAAACCAAGGGTGCCTAAGCCCTATGCGCTTCGTGCTCATTTGTTTTTGTAAAAACACTTAGCTATAGGCTGTGTGTTTTAATACACACATAGAGCGCTCAGCACTATCAATACGAAATACACAAACAACTTTGTCTTATTAGTTTTTTGTCGTTCCTCACTGTATACACGCAAGTGCACAGCAACAACACTTTCGTATGCTTTGCTGGTAAACATTGAAATATTTTTTTCTTTTTTCTTTGTATGTATTGGTTTTTACAACAAAAAATATTGAATAAAAATTAGTTTTTTCTTTAAATGTATTGGTGTTTGCTCTTCCATAAGGAACTCTTGGGCACCTCTGCTCTAAACTATGGAACGTGAGTTCTGCAAAATTTAAAATTCGTGTGTATTGAAGAAAAATATTAAATTTAACTTTTTTAGAAAATAATGGAGAGTTTTTTACTCAAAGCTAAATATCTTTTGACCCCATGAAGAACCCACACTGAATGTTATACAACACAATATGATTAATCACCACAAATTGTTTAAAAAAAATCGAAGATGTAGTTTTTTATGAATGAATGAATGAATAATGATTTATTAAAAAATATATAATTACAATTCATATAAATATCAGAAAGAAGTAGCTATGATTAAATCATTTGAAGACAGTTTAGTTTTTTATATATCTGTGAAAAACAGCGTTTTTGCTAACTTTCTGGAAAATGACTAAAAGTAGAAGATCGAATCTATCATGTGAGATCAAATTTGTGAAAAGCGGATGAAAACTTAAAAAGTTAGAACAGTTTAAAACATTAGGTTTTTTTCTTAGATTTGCTAAAAATGTCGAACTTTGAGATGCGATACAACGCGAAGTACACCGAATTTCGCAAAAATTAATCCAAAACTTATATCAGAGGAACGTTGAATACCGATGTGCTCACTTTCAATGAAATCCAAACGCATCCATTCCAAAACGACAGAAATCGAATCGAAATTTTTTGGAATGACTCTATAATTGTACCTTTTTTGTAGATCCTCCAACCAATATTTAGTACATATTTAAATGTAAGAAAAGAAATTGATATTTCGTGTTAATCTATATCCATATCTGATCACATAAAACACACAAATACGGCGGTTGCTCGGCGAATTAATCAGAATTTATAAACACTTTAATAAAGTATTACGTAAAATGTTGAAATGAATCCCACCGAATGCCACAAAAGTGAAATATTTAAAAATGTGTGTTTGTTTCGCTTTGCCTGTGTTTGTGCTATCAATTTATAAACTTTTGAATAATCATATTAAAATCAAATAAGCGTTTTTTAATCATTTAACCCCTTCAAATCTAAAAATATCAGATCTGCCCAGATTTGATCAGATCTAATTAATCTGATATTTTTCCCCAATTTTTAGATATAATTAGATCTTATGATATATGCTATGAGATCTATTTAGATCTGGTAAAACAGATCTAACTAGATCTGGGTAGATTTGATCTTTTTTTCGATGGGACATATTTTAAAAATTTTACTGTCAAAAATTACAAAATTTTTTGGACGTAAATATTAGCCTTCTGAAAAAAAATCATAAAAGAAACCAAAATTTTAAGAAAATTCTTAAATCCAAAAAATGCCCAGCAAAACTTTGGTAATGGGTGCGATAAAGTAATGCATTACCTTGTAATGTATACTCCTTACCCGTATCATTATTTTCCAACAAGAAGTAATGAGTTACCGATAATTGGACACTCATGGGTTACCTTGTAATGAGACCTCATTACATTTTACATTACTTCAAAACATAAAATAATGACTTACCGATCATCAATTACATAATGCATGAATTATAAACGTAAAGTAATTATTAATATATATTTTTGAAAATCTATTTATAGACACATTACTTTCTGATTTTTTGTAAGCATAATGGTAAGGTGTATATTTTTGATATCACGAACGAAAACACGAAGCACAACAACTAATCTACATATGTTAAGCAATAAAATATTGTATGTATCGATAGCTCAGTTGGTAGAGTTCTCTCCTAACTAATTGTTAAATACCAGAGACCCCAGGTTCGAATCCCAGCATGACCAAGTTATTTATTTAATAAAAAAATGTTATTTATTTAATTAAAAAAAAAAAATATCTGTAAAAAAAAAATTTATGCATCTTTTTTATGAAAATCTATTTATAGACATATTACTTTTTCCCACCATGTAACCATATAAGTAACCAGTTACTTTACCCACTACAAGGTAATGAGTTACCTTGAGGCTCATCGCCTGTAAAATTCATAAGTGAAGAAACGTGTAAAGTAATGCATGAAGCCCTATGGCGATACATTACTTTACCCATGATTTGGTAATGTGTGGTTTTGCTGGGTGGTTTAGAATTGCCTGAGAAATGTTATTGAATTTTAATATTTTATGTGAATACTACTATTAATATAAATTACACATTTAAATTCTAAACTTTAAATAACACTTTAAAACTTTTTTATATCCTTTAAATTACCAACTTTATTAAACTTTTTGTCAATTTAATATAAAATTAATATTAATCATACGCACTGATGTGCTAACGAAACAATTTAAAATTTCCCAGAATTGTATTCATTTGTCTTTAAATTAATTTTTCATTTCAAAAAACAAATAAAATTATCTTAAAATTCTTAAAACACTTGATTTATATTTAAATTAATATCACTGTGGTATGCGGCAATAGTTCACTGACTTAAAGTTAAAGTTTTAATATATCTAACTTATTGTTGTTTTAGATAACAAAATCAATTCAGTTGAAAAATATTTCATTTGCAATGTAATTTCATTCCCAAAGAATTGGATAAATTTTAACAATTGAGACAATTATAAAAAAAAAGGATTTTAATACAGCCTTTGGTTATAAAATCTTGTAACTTTAGGCCAAAAAGAAAACAATTTTAATGATTATTATCGATAATGGTTGGATAATGGTAAATATGCTGCAGACATACAAACAAAACGATAAAGGGTTACAAAATTCTGATAAAATAAATATAAATTTACAGAAATATAATATTTACTTGATACTGTATTTAAAATGCTTTTTTTTAATTAAGTTTTAGGGGATAAAGTTTTAAAGCAATTTTAGGGGATTCAATTAAAGAGTTGAAAATATTATAATAACAATGACAACTTTTAAAATGTCATCGGATTATAAATTTAGTTTTAAAAATATCAAACTAAAATCAATTTCAATGAAAAGGTTGGTTATTAACGAAATATTTTTTCTGAAGAATTTCTTAAATAAATCGTTACCAGTTGTGTATTATAAAATAAAATCTACAATTAAAATTAATCATACGTATGATACGCAATGAATTACTAAAGAAACTAACTCATTACAGGAACACACTGCGTATGATGAATATTAATATTAGATGATTTTTGGTGAAAAATCGGAGCATTTTTATCAAAATCGAGGCTTTTCCTGTAAATATAATTTGGGATTCTGAGACCAGATTTGGATTTAGTGTAACTTATAACTTTAGACAAGTGTGTTTTAGTTCTGGTGTTAAATATTTTTCGACCTGAATCTTTAGGTATAAAAAGTACTTACATGTACTCAGAAGAGCTCCCCACTGTAAACTCAACTTAATCACATAAATTAAAAATAATCTATTTTGCAACAACAAAAAAAAAAAAAGAAATTGAACAGCTCGGTTTCAAACTTAACGCATTTGGTGCGTCAATTGTTTTAAGCAGGCGAAAAAGTAATATAATTTTTCTTTATATTTTTTCAAGGACTAGACTGCTATTATACATAGCAGGGCTATGCCACATTATTTTTGATATTTGCACAAAATGCTTAAGTTTTCTTAAAGTCAAACTATATAAAAACGAAAGAGTATGAAGTGAAACACCTCAATTGTATGTTACGTATTTAAGAAGAACTTTTTAAATTTAATTTAAGTACCCACACGCAGAGAAAAAATATGGTTGCAATATGATTGCGGCCACAAAACTATGTTTCCTACAGCAATAAATGGTTGTTTCAATTAAACTATTGTTGTATCAATCATATTTCACCAATTTCTAGTAAAAATTCCGCTCTTTTTTCAGTTATCATATTATTGTGTTGTCTACAATCATACTAAAGTATGTATTATCATATTCCTGTATCTAACTGCAGCCATATTAGAGTTGCACCAACTATAAGATGATCAATTGGTTTTTTTATGAGCGTCTTCGCTCTTTTAGTTTCATTCTTGTTTGAGATTTTGAGAAAAGAAGTTGTGAAAAACAGTCAGCTTCAACAAATTAAATAATATTAAACAAAAGACATTAACAATGTTTATTTTAATGGTGATCTGTTTTGTGGAAGAAGGAATAAGTTTGCAGTCTCAACCCGGTCTACCGTGGAAGTCTAGGCAAAAGTTTAATTGTTGCGTACAAAGAACGTAGTGCTGGTAATTGTAATGGTGATTTGTTTGTCGAAGAAGGAATAAATTGTATTCTCAACTCGGTCTGCCCTGGAAGTCTAGTCAAAAGTTTAATTATCGCTCGCCCGTTAAATAAAGTTATTGTTTATTATAAAAAAGTGATAAAAAAGTGCTTTATTATTTAATTGTTTATAATTACTAAAACCAATATTGTTAAAGAAAAAAAAATGTGAAAAAAAATTAAACAAAATGCACGTGCTTTTAAGTATCAAGGACGAAATAATCATAATAAGTTTGCAATAATCATAACATGGTTATAAATGATGACGAAATTCTTGTCCATGATCATACTATGATAACTAGGACTATACTATGGTTATAATGCAATTATTATGATTGCTGCAAACATGTTTTGATCATTATTAATGTATTGTGAAATTGTATTCTTACCAATATTTTTATGCTTGCTTTATGCTGTAATCACATATATAGTTTGTATAGCTGACACACTATTTCACAAAGCTTATTCTTCTGCGCAAATACAATTGGATTACTTAAATTATTTTAAACCTAAGTTTATTTAAATATGTGAATTATTAAATAAATATACTATTAAAAACACGCATATCTTTTTAATCCAGCTTCAATAGAATGCTGGGAGAATACTGTAGGGCTCATGTTATGATAATTCATACAAATTTCCAGAACCATAAAATGATAATATTGGGATATACTTGGAACCATAATATGGCAATCTAATTATCATATTATGATACAAATCAGTTAAGAGTATGGTTGTCACAACCATAGTAACATGGTTGTCGCAATCATAAATCCAAAAATGTATGATGCTCTTCGAATATGGTTCCCTCAACCATGTTTTTTCTTTGCGTGCAATGTATATTCCTAATTTTGATAAAAAAATACATTTCGAATCTCCTGATTTTGTATATATTTTGTGCTTTACAATGTATTTTAGTTAAAGGAAAAATATTTGAAATAAAATTATTGAAATTATTCGAGTTTCTTGAGTAATTTTAAAATCTTACTCAATTTATCGAGTAAGTTAGAAACTTCAAAATCGAGTTACTCGTTTACTCGAACAAAACCAAACCCGAGTAATTTGAATGCCCTAATGAAAACAGATTTTATTTTAAGCAAATTAATTAATTCAAATAATAAAGTTTTAGAGATCCTAACGGAATTTTTTATTTTTTGTACTTCTCCAAAAAACTGATCCATAAAATATTTTCCCTTGGGTGAGGGGCTAAAAAAAAGTACGACCTACAATTTAAAAGGTAAATATATAAAAACTTTGTTGACTTTAAATTTGGAAAGAAAAAAAATGTTCATCGCTTTTCAGCGCCGATTTTTGTTGATAAGTTTTAAAAATCAATTAATTAAAAAAAAAAATTTTAAATATATTTTCGAATAAAGATTTGTTCCCAAAATTACAAGAAATTAAAAATTTTAAAATATCTTAATCCGTCTGGGATTAATATGCTGTCAAAGATTCAACTTTGGTTGCTTATATTTCCTCTGAAGGGCGTTTTAAGGCAAAAAAAAATTGTTAAGTTTTCTTTGATCATCCTTTATTTAATTCTTCTTATTTTAAACGAGCTTAAGAGCCTTTCTTTTTAAATTATAAGTATTTATTTCCAATATTTCGTCTCTACATTGGTTGACTTCTTCAGGAAACAACTACAATTACTATAATAATAACAAGTTTGATATAATTTTTATTAAAAATAAAAATAAAAAGGAAATGGTGATAGTATTTAACTTCGAGCTCATATATTAGTTCTCATGTAGTGAGTAAACTAGTTTATATAAATGTTTGATGTTTGGCATGGAATTGTTACCTCTCTCAAAACGTGTTCTGATGATGGGAACCTAGAAAATTCCCGAAATAGATCTATCAACACATTCCTGAAAGGGTCAAATAATAAATTTGAAAACAAAAACTCTATAGAGTATTTGTTAGGATACTATCCTAATAAAGAAATATAGAGTATGGCCTCAAACTTGAATAATTTTCATTTTCATTGTATAATAATATTTAAACATAGGTATTTTTGTTTTCTGTGATATTTTGATTTATTTTTGTTTTCTGGGATATTTTTATTTTTTCATATTGACAGAAAATATTTTTGATTTCCCGCCGTTTAAAAAAAAATGTATTATATGTATAAAAGTTTTTAATTATTAAAACAAAAATTGTATCAATCAAATTATAATAATTGTTACCTGAAAAAATCACCCAATGTGGAGACGAAATATTGGAAATAAATAATTGAAATTTATAAATAAAGGATCTTAAATTATCGGATTTCTCTAATTCAAAAAGCATTCGGTTGTTACACGTATGCAATAAAAAAAAAATATATATATTTAGGACCTAATTAAGTTTAAAAAATAGTCAAGCTCGAGGTCTATTCTTTCAAATATTTTTATTTTTCAATATTTTTCTGCCCTTTGGACAGCATCATCGGAAAATGCGAGTAACAATAATCAAACGATGTTCACTTGTTTACATTTAATATTGTACTAATTTGTGTTTTGTCCAAAACACAGTAGGACAAGCAAGAACTTTTTTACGCAAAAATAAGAATGTACTTGTTCTGAATGCAGACAAGGGAAATGTCACAGTGGCAATGGATAAAAAGGATTATGAGAGCAGAATGAACGACATTTTAAGCGATATGATGACATACAGGAGTCTTAACAAGGACCCAACATCATCTCTGCAGAGGAAAAACAACGAGTTAGTCGATGAGCTTTTTAATCTGAATATAATTACTGTGATAGAGAAAAAGTACCTGAAAAATGACGCGGTTTTTGCACCTAGAATTTATGGATTACCAAAAATCCATAAAGAAGGATTCCCACTTAGACCAATCTGTGCATCAGTAAAATCACCATCTAGTGAATTATGTAAGTTTTTGACGAATATTTTAAAGAAACTTACTCTGGACTCAGAATTTAATGTTAGGGATGCTGTGCAATTTAGGGATAAGATAAACAACTGTGATATAGATAAGGATGATAGATTAGTTTCATTTGACGTAGTATCCTTGTTCCCAAGTATACCAGTGGATTTTGCGATAGAGATGATCAGAGAAAAATGGCAGGAGATAGAAAAACATACGAGTATACCAAAAGAACTATTTTTCAAGATTTTAAGATAGATAGATATTTTAAGTACAAAGATAAAATCTATACACAAACTAAGGGACTACCAATGGGATCTCCGGCTTCACCTATAGTGGCGGATATCGTTATGGAGGAGCTTTTAAAACAAAGTATGAAAAAACTTGACAACAAACCTAAATTATTTACAAAATACGTAGACGACCTTTTTGGGATTGTAAAGCATAGTGCAATAAATGAGACTTTAACTGTATTAAACAGCTTTAATAAACAAATTAAATTCACTAAGGAAGAGGAAAAAGATGGCCGCCTCCCGTATTTGGATGCGCTTGTGGTTAGAGAAAATGGAAAGATAAAAGTAGACTGGTACCAAAAACCTACATCCTCCGGAAGAATAATTAATTTTTACTCATGCCAACCAAAAAAGATAATTATGAATACTGCCAGCAATCTAGTAAAAAGAGTTCTCACAATCAGTGACGAACAATTTCACAATACAAATATTGGTAAACTTAAAGATATTTTGAAAAGAAATGCGTTTCCCGATAAAATAATTAATGGCCTTTTAAATATAAATAAGAAAAATAATAATATTAGAATAGATGAACCACCGAAAATATACAAAGCTATGACATATGTCCCTGGAATATCGGAGAGAATGGAAAAATCGGAAATATATAATAAGGAGAAAATTAAGATAGCATCAAGAACTGACAATACTTTGAAACAACTTTTTTCCAACACAAAAAGCAAATTAGATAAAATGGATAGCTCAAATATTATATATAAAATCAGTTATACAGGCGACGGCAACAATAATTGTAACGAAGTTTACGTGGGAACCACAAAAATCAAATTAAAAACACGTATAGCAGGGCATAAATCAGATATAAAAACAGAACAAAAGTTGTGATACAAAAAACAGCACTAGCAGCCCACTGTGCAGAAAAAAGTCACGCACCCGACTTTGATAATGTGGAGATCTTGCAAAGAGAGGAGAAATATAATAGGAGAATAATGTTGGAAATGTTAAACATAATAAACATACCAAAGGAGAGGAAAATAAATTACAAAAGCGATACTGAAAATTGCGCCCAAAGCTACAGGCATATTTTAAACAAAAGGAATAATTCAAATTAGTACAATATTAAATGTAAACAAGTGAACATCGTTTGATTATTGTTACTCGCATTTCCCGATGATGCTGTCCAAAGGGCAGAGAAATATTAAAAAATAAAAATATTTGTAAGAATGGACCTCGAGCTTGACTATTATTTAAACTTAATTACAACAAAAAGGTCGCCAAATTAAAACTATTTAATTAATATATTTAGGACCTTTGTTGATATGAAAAAATTACATTTTTTAAATGTCGTCGGAATATAATTTTCGTTTAGTTTAGAAAACAATTTAAAAAATAAATTTTAATATAAGGGCATAACATGTCGAAGAATATTTTTTTTCTGAAGAATTTCGTCATAAAACGTTAAAGATTTTGTATGAACAAATTTAATTTAAAAAACTAGTATTAATCAATACGCAATGAGTTGAAAAAGAAAATTTTCGTAATAATCGCTAAATTGAGCCACTCATATATTTTCTAATTTTTTTATTTTTTAATTTTTTATTTTTCTTTGTTTTTGATGAGTTTCAAAATTAAATTTTTTTGACTATTTTAGACAAATATACCCTTTTAAAATGTTTTTTTTTTATTAATGGCTCACACTAGCAAGCATGTTCGCTCAAGTGATTGATTTGAAAATCGTTATATAACTATTTTATATTAATTGCTGCAAGAAAATGATTTTAGCCAAAATATACCCAAAAAGTTAGCCTATAAGCTGCTATATTTGTATTTTTAATACTTCACTTGGTTACTTTATATAGCCCAATAATAGTGGCTCACTTTATCCAACATTCGCCATTTTTTACAAAAAATTCTCATTTAGAATCAATGTTAAATGAATCCAGTTTACCTTTTAGAAATAGGCTACTTACATGTACAAGATACAGTTCTAGTACAATACAAATATCCTTGTAATTTTATAACTTTTTTTGGAGGTTTAATGATAAAAAAAATATTAAATACCAACCATTTCAAAATGCTTGGTTGAACAAGACCAAAATAGCTAACCGAAAGCTGCAAAAAAAATGATCAACTAACAACAAAGTACGTAGTAAAAACTTTTACAAAGTATTTACTCGTACACAGGTAAATTTTGCAACGATTTTATTTTTAGTTTTTTTGTTTGTTTTCCAAATATAAAAACCACACAATGTTGGTAATTTTTCCAAAGAAACAACCGGAATAGTACCTTTTGCCAACTCTATATGTACTTCATAGTTAGTACGGTCCAACAAAGTACAACTCGTTAGAGTATTTACTAATAATGTAAACCATTTATTTCTTTTTTTGGCGGAGAGTGAATATTAGAGTGGATCACTTTTCAAAAAGTTTCTCTGATCGAAACGTTATACCCAGCAAAAGTTGCGTATTCATAACAGAAACTTAGATGTAAAATTTAATTCCGATCGCACAATATCTTCAGCCTAAAGTTTTAACCACAAAATTGAGGTTTAGGAAAAAATGGAGAAAATATTTTCAAAAAAAAATGTTCTATGAAATGATTATTAGGGTTGTCAATTGAGTAAAAGTTATTCGATTAATTGAACGAACAAAAAGAAAATTCAAACGAACAATTTAAAAAACATAATTTTTGAATAACGAATAATGCGAATAAATTTTGGACGACAAGCTAATACAATAAAATAATTAAAAAAATACTTATTTTAAGAAAAAAAATTCGAAAATTTACCAATTTTAGGAAAAAGATGGTAATGGACAAAAGAGAATAACTGAAAGTTTGTAACTTTATTAATCATTGTCTAAGATATGGACTCTTTAATAATGGGTAAAGATATATGATTTGACTTTCAAGCAAACAATTTGAGGAATTTCACAGATAAAGTGCGATCGTTAAAATTTAGCATGATTTTTAAAATTTAAACTATACAAAACTATCAAAAAAAATATTGATATTTAACAACGATAGCACGTTTGTACTTAAACTGTGAATTCCATTTATGTAATTTCCAAGGTAACTAAAATAAGATATAATAAACAACTCGATGTTAAGGGTGTTTTTTACACAGGTATAGAACTTTAAGTTGGCAACACTTTTTTAATTGGTGGCCATTTTGTCAGCTGTCAAGTGATTTATGTTTAGTTTGGTTTGGCATTTCAACATGAATAGACTGACTGACGCCTGAACAAAGCTTCCAAGTTGTGCAAATTTATTTTGAAAATCATGGTTCTGTTCGAAATACGTACGTATCGCGCACGAATTTTGCGAATTTAGTTTAGCGATGAACCAGTTGGAGGACAACATTCGCCGCGTTATTGCCAATATACGGCCACAAATGTTGGAAAAAGTCATCGATTGGACCTTTAGATTAGACTACGTCCGAGCCAGCCGAAGCGGTCATATGCTAGCAGCCATATTTAAATTATAATGCCAGAAGATTATCTTTCCAATAAAGTAAATTGCATGTCAATTTAAAAAATTCATCTTTGTTTAATTCCATTTCAAAGTTATATACCTTTATATGTCCATTTTTTTCAAAACCTCAATATTAAGTTTAAAAGTGGAGTCAGAAGATATTGTCCGTACGTGACGAAATTTGAATGAGAACTTAACTTTTGCGTTGGTGTAACGTTTCGATCAGAAAACTTTTTGAAAACTGATCCACTCTAGTGTATATTGTATATAGTTAAGTACAACAAACAAAACATAAAAATGGCAATATTTGCACAAAAAAATATATTTAAAAAAAAAATAAACCAACAACAGTAGCAACAAATACAAACTAAATAAATATGTATGTATATAAAAAGTCTGAAAACTACCAAAACTTTAGCGGTAATAGTTTAGTTTAGTGCAGTCATCATCATCAGCATTGTTTGTCTGTAACTATATTGTCCATATATATAGATTAGGGTGGCACTTTTTTGTATACTTAAGACTTATTTCTATTAAAATGTGAAAAAACGATAGTCTGAATTGAATAATCAAAATGATAAAATTTGTTTGAAATGTTTTTTTTTTTTTAATCTTTACACATCTTATTAAGCAGGGGGCAAACTACTACCCAAACTACTCCAATCTTCACCCAATAACCTTAGGAGTACCACAAGGCAGTATCTTAGGTCGTGTTTTATACCCAATATTCACCAGTGTTATGCCAATAAATCCAAACTGTATCGTTGAAACCTTTGCCGATGACACTATAATTATGTCTACAGGGGCAAATAGTACATCCGCCACAAGCAAACTGCAAGCTGCATTAAATGAAGTTCTGCTCTGGACAAAAAATGGGAATCGATCTTAATAGCACAAAATCTATTCTCATTTTCTTCACCAATGAAACAATAATCCATAAACCACTTTATATTGATAATAACCAAATTCCTATTTTAAAATCTGCAAAATATCTCGGAATGACTCTTGGTGTCAAACTAAGATGAAAAGAACATGTTAAAAAAACGGGAAGAATTAGACTTAAAATACAGAAAACTCAGTTGGTTAATAGGCAGAAAATCTAACCTATCTATAGAGAATAAGTTAATGATATATAAACAGGACATGTGCGCCTCGGTAGGCTAGTTGGTAGAGTGCTGGCTTATCAGTGCGGGGGTCGTAGGTTCGATTCCCACCAGAGGAACTGGTCTGTTTGCGCTACAACGCGCCGAAAGTCATAGGGAAATAGTATATAATTTGTAATTATATGATTATTAATTAATAAAAAAAAGAAAACATGACCTATGGTATCCAACTATGAGGATGCGTAAAGAAACAACATATTCAGCAATTTCAAAACAAAGTCCTCAGAGACATAGTCAAAGCTCCTTGGTATATTCGCCATAAGGATCTACATAGAGATCTGAAAGTGAATACTATTAGAGAGGAAATTCAACATCAAGCATTCAAACATAATGAAAGAGTAGAGCAATATTCAAATGAACTTGTGTCGATGTTATTAGATGTCAATATTTCAACAAGAAGATTAAACAGATTCAAATCCCAAGATTTAATGATGCGTTTTACTCAGCCGTAATAAGATTTATGAAGAAATCTGTTTGCTATTTCAACCACTGCATTCTAACATTTGAAGAAAAGACTAATCGTAGTGTAATTTAAACATTGTATATAAATAGTTTAAATAAGATAAAATAAAAAAAAAATCTTTACACATCTAGTCTAGATCTGCTTTAACATGGGAGGTATCCCAAACCGGACCAGCAGAACTTAACGAGCTTTGGATATTTTGTAGTTTCCCAATCTCATGTTTAGGGATTATGAAGTGGGGTCAAAAAGTTACCCCATTTTTCGTTTTTTCAGATTTTTTTGTTCTATTTTAAAGTTACCGTAGAGAAATTGAATATCTGTCATTCACATGTCTAAAAACTTTCTAGTATTCTTTTTATTCAAAAAATTTGTTTTGAGAAACATTAAATCTGGCGCTTTATGAAGGAATTGTAATTTGATTAAGCTAAAATAATGTGTATTAATGCCAATTTTATTTAATCGAGGAAGTGTCTGAGCTTTATCCGATATTAGTAATTGTTCGGTTTTTATGCGATGTTTCCCATAGAGCTTTTTTCCTATATTTCAAATAATTGAAAAATGTGGCAACTCTGGGTCCAGAATATGTGAAATATAAGTAACAAAATTTTTGTTTTATGACTACTTTAACCCTGTGTACAAAAAACTATAGTTTTCGTAAATTTCAGACATGTTCTCATGCAATAACAAATTAATTTGTCACCCCCTTAAACATATCCAAAGCTCATTAAAATATGCGGGTTAGGGTCGGGATACCTCTCTTATAAGTTAAATTTCTCCACAGTCCAAATTCGTTCCGCCCTAATGTACGTCCATAGATACACTGACTCCAGATAGTTATGTGGAGTATGTAGTACACTACGGAAGTGGTTAAATTCCATTTTGTTATTAGACTAATTTACAATAAACCTTTAGTATATCCATAAATAGTTATAAGCACCTTAATAGCCGTATATGTTTGTGCATAAGTATACAAAAGTAACGTCCTAAATGTCTATGCAAATTTGCTAAATATACACTCAGGGAAAATAGTTTCATCATTTTGATAAAACTGTGTCATAAATTGTTTTTCATCAATTTTTCATCATATTTAAGAAGTTTTCATAGATATTATGAAAAATTTCATAGAAATGTATGTCAAATATTTCATAAATCTTCATCATTTCATAAAAAAGTTTCATAAACCATGTAAACTTATTTTTTTTGGTTTCTTATTAATTCAAATTTAGAATTTCCATTAAAATTTTTAAATTCATCAATAGAAATTAAAAATTTTCATTTTAAATTAAGAAAATGTAATTTTTAATTGAGGTTTTCTATTTAAAATTCAGAAACTATCATATTGTCAATTGAAGTCAGAAATCAGTTGATGCGTTCTAAATTGCATGAAATTTTGTGAATACCCAGGTGAAAAAGTTCCTATATTGTCATATATGGCCACATATATGAGTTCATATATGAATCCATATATGTTCGGATCCGAAATTTGAGGGTATATGGACATGCTTATATATGGACATATATGAATGTTTTCCTGTTTTTTCAGAACTTTTGTATAAAATCGCAAATCAAAATTTCAACTTTGAACCACTCCCCCCGGAAAGGGGGTGCGTTTTTCCTAATAACTTATTCTCTGCAATCGTATTTATAAATTAATAAAACATTAATTTATATATTTTTGTTAAGAATTCGTAGACCGGCAGAGTAAGGGTTAAAAATTAAAAAAAGTCATCCTCATATATGGTCATATCTGATCAAAAATTAAAACATATTAACCATATATGGAATAATATATGAATTCATATATGGAGATATATGGCATATATGAACCAATATATGCAATATATTATCATATATCATCATATATGGTGTCATACATATTCATATATGAACTTTTCATTTAAATGTATTTACCCATATATTCTCCCATACATTACATATATGTACATATATGCATATTTATGAAACCATATATGCTCATACATGAAACCATATATGACAATATATGATCATATATGAACTTTTTCACCTGGGATATATATTAAATTTTTATATGTTTCAGTAGAAATGGAAATTTTTAACTTCCAAATGAAAAATCTTAATTTGTTTTTCTCTGAATAGAAAAAAAATATGAATATCAAATCATATTTTCTAAATTTCAATTTCAAATATTCTCAAATACAGTTGCAAATATATAATGTTTTAAAAATAATGTTTAAATGTTTGTCATTGAATACCAAAAAAAAATATTTAATTTCAGAACAAATTTTGAATTTGCTATATCATATTTATCACATTTATGAAACATTTCATGAAAAGCTATAAAACTTCTTCATATTTATGAAACATTTCAAAAATATGATAAAGCTGGTCATCAATTTAATCTTTTATGAAACAGCATCATCATATTTATAAAGTGTTGGAGAAAAATCAATGAAATTTTTCCTATATAATGATGAAGGTTTTTCTTTGAGTGTAGGATATAGTAAGAGATATTTAATTTCAGAACAAATTTTGAATTTGCTATATCATATTTATCACATTTATGAAACATTTCAGGAAAAGCTATAAAACTTCTTCATATTTATGAACCATATCAAAAATATGATAAAGCTGGTCATCAATTTAATCTTTTATGAAATAGCATCATCATATTTATAAAGTGTTGGAGAAAAATCAATGAAATTTTTCCTAAATATGATGAAGGTTTTTCTTTGAGTGTAGGATATAGTAAGAGCCCTTTATTTTTATAAACAAATTTCAAATATCATTAAATTTAATATGATTATTATATAGTTTTATTGTGGTTTTAGATGATTTTCAGACAAATTTTGTAAACATTAGGGTTATAACATTTTCTTGAAACTTTTTATAAATCGTTTGTCAACACTTATTCAACATATAAAGTTTTCATAGATTTTATGAAGAGTTTCATAAAAGTGTGTGACAAATGTGTACAGATTTTTCTTAATTTTCAATAGAATTCAGAATTTTAATTTGAAATTTAGAAGTCATTAATAGAAATTAAGATTTTTCATGTGATATTAAAAAAATATAATTTGTAATTTAAATTTTCTATTTAAAATTCAGAAACTATCATAACTTCAATTGAAAGTCAGAATTTCTAATTAGTTAATGTGTTGTCAATTTTGCATGGAATTTTATGATATTATAAATTTAGTTTTTCTAAATTACAGTGGAATGTCAATTAACCTTTTTAAATTCCAAATAAAAATTCTTAACTTAAATGATTTGTTCTGAATTTTAATAAAAATTAATATCATTTGATTTTTTGAATTAATGCTGCAAAACTATTGGATTTTAAAAAAAATGTATTTAAAATAAATTTTCGTCATTGGCTGTAGCCTTTATTGTGTTTGTACGCTACCAAAAAACATTATTCATTTCATAAAAATTTATGAATTAGCTTCGTCATATTTATAAAGCGTTAAGATTTATGAAACATTTCATGAAAAGGTAGTTTCATACTTATGAAACATTTCATAAATATGAAAACGCTTTTCTTCAACTTGTACTTTTATGAAATAGCTTTATCATATTTTTGAAGTGTTACATTGGACGAAAATCAATGAAGTGTTTTATCAATGAAGTTTTTTATCATATTTATGAAGTTTTTCATCATATTTATGAAGTTTTTCAAAATATTTATGAAGTTTTTCATATACAAGCTGAAACTTTTTCTTTAAGTGTATTTTACTAGGACCAACATCTCGAAAATGCACTATATCAGAGAAAAACCAGAATAAGGTTCATCAATTTTTGTCCAAAGTAACAATTGCATCAATATTGATGGAACATTTCATAAACAACAGGAACTGATTGGCCATATCATGGTCTCTATTAACTTTTTTCTTCACAAATATAATGAAATCCTTGTGATAAAGTGTGTTTTTTATAGAGGTATAGAACTTTGAAATTGACTTGAAATTAACTGTATTCGAAAGATAATCTTCTGGCATTATAATTTAAATATGACTACTGGCATATGACCGCCACGGCTGGCTTGGACGTAGCCTAATCTGGAGGTCCATTTTTCGATGAATTTGTCCAACATTTGTGGCCGTATATTGGCAATAACGCGGCGAATGTTGTCATCCAAGTGGTCAATCATTTTGGCTTATCGGCGTAGACTAGCGACTTCACATATCCCCACAGAAAATAGTCCAGCTTATTGAAGGTCAATTCACGGGTCCGAAACGTGAAAATATGCGTTTACCAAACGTTTTCTTTCAATAAATCAATTGTGGCACGAGCTGTGTGACATGTTGCGCCGTCTTGTTGAAGCCACAGCTCCTGCACATCATGGTTGCTCAATTGATGAACGAAAACGTCCGTAATCATGGTTTTATAGTGATCACCATTGACTGTAACGTTCTGACCAGCATCGTTTTTAAAGAAGTACGGACCAATGACTCCACCAGCCCATAAAGCACACCAAACAGTCAGTTTTTCTGGATGTAATGGTGTGGCAACATACACTTGAGAATTATCATCACTGCAAATACGGCTGTTTTGTTTATTGACGTATCCATTTAACCAAAAGTGAGCTTCATCGCTAAACAAAATTCGCAAAATTCGTGCAGGATACGTATTTCGAACAGAACCATGATTTTCAAAATAAATATGCACCATTTGGAAGAGTTGTTCAGGCTTCATTCTATTCATGTTGAAATACCAAACTAAACACAAATCACTTGACAGCTGACAAAATGGCCGCCAGTTAAAAAAGTGTTACCAACTTAAAGTTCTATACCTGTATAAAAACACCCTTTACAAAATATCCATCATATATAGTGAAGCATTTCATAAATATGATGAAATTGATTTTGTTTTAATGAAATGTTTAATAAGTACTATGAAACGTTAGATTGGACGAAAATCTATGAAACATTTCAGTGTACGGTAAAACTGTTTTGACTTTAGATTCGGGTTTAGAAGACCAATGTATTTTCAAAAAGTGTTAAAAGAAGGCTGTGTAAAAATGTAGATTTTTGTTGTTTGTGAAACCAATATTTTACTCTTTCTATTCTAAAAAAATTTATGTATATTCATGGTTGAAAACTTTTTTTATCTAAGAATATGAATTATTTACAATTGAACAAATTGAAAAGTTATTTATGTAAAATGTTAGTATTTTGTTGTGAACATTTTATTCATAAAATTTGCAAAACAACCAATAATTATCATTATCTCCATCTTTAACTTATTTTACAGCTGAACAAATTTAAGCTTTTTGTAGCCTCTACATTATTTGGTTAAAATTATAGTTTATAAGTTTTTTTCTTTTGTTTGTAACACATCGAAATGTGGGATTGTTAAAAGTTAGGCTGTTGCAAATAAATCAGATAATTACACTGTCAAAGAAATGCTTGTAGTCATAGTTCAGAATAAGTTTCAGGGGACTTTATTGTCCCCCGGCCACTAAAGGTTAAAGATTTTTTTGAATAAAAGTAAAGATAATAAAAGTGTAATAAAATAAAAGGTGTTATTCTGTAAATTTGCTAGTTTGTCTTTTTTGGTCAAAAGTGTAAAAATTAACCCTACACTGAGCGAATTATCTGAACTTTTTTAATGAATTTCTTCATAGTTTTAATGAAAATGGTCATTGGAACTCGTCCATTGAAACTTTTCATCGAATCTATGAAACAGGTTTCATTAAAGTCAATGTTTATTAAATGATTTGTATAATTAATGAAAATACTCATAACACTAATGAATCAGTCTTACAATGAAGCGTTCATAAAATTCTATAATATTTAAAAGTTTCATTTATTTAATGAAACTCTTCATTTTGTATGTAATGCAATTCTTCATTGAATCTACTAAAAAAACGTCATGAAGAATAAATCTTTTATTTATATGGATCAACCCAGTCAGAAACTGCCACTGGTAAAAAAAATCAAGCACTGGTATACCACCTGCTATTCGAGGAATTGTAAATGAACTACTGGCAGAACACTTATTTAAGACGCTTCACCAGTGTTTCGAAAAAGCGTTTTGCTAGTATCAGTTTTACAATAATTTCAGTGGTCTACAGAAAAAATTATTGGCAAAAAATTGGCTGAGACCACTATGGCAACGTTGTGAAAAGTGTTTTCCCAGTGCTATCCAGTCAGAAATTACCAACGACTCAAAAGTCTAACCACTGGTGCTTTGTTTAAAAAAGTTTGTAGTCGGAAGGTTTTAAGTTCAAGCGCGGTTTCAGGCAAACATTTTTTTGTGATTTTTTTATACTTTTTAATATTTTTTTCATATAAAATTGATTTTTTTGTTTCTGAAAAAGGTCCTTTCAGATCAATTTTTTTTTTTTTTTTGTTTTCCCAACGTTGTCAAGTTGTTTTCATTAAATCTGTTATCCAGAAGTTATCATTAACTTACGTTTTAAGCTATCAAGTATTATATTTCTCCTTAGCTCAGTGGTTAAAGCTGTCGGCTGTCAATCTGGCGGCAAGGGTTTGAATCCCGGCCGGACCAAAAAAATTATATACGAATTTTTTTTAACTTTATTTTGGAAAACAAATTTTTAGACCACCTATTTCTCTGTGTTACCAACATTTTGCCAACGTTGGAAATTTTGTTTCCCCAGTGCTAGTCCGACACTTTTTGAACAGATGGACCTTTTGTTTAATGATGTTATCATTTTGGGATTGGGAAAGCACTTGTTGCCAGCACTTGTACCACTGGCTTAAGTGCCTTGCCAGCGCTGGTCAGTTTGTATTTTTCTGACTGGAAAGTTACATAAAAGAATTATTTTTATCAAGTGCAGATTTTTATCAATTTAGAGGCTTTGCAATCTTGTAGTCATAATTAAAATTAAGTTGCATGGGTCTTTTTTGTCCCCACGCTCTTAGTTAAAGATTTTTTAGATAAAAGTAAAGATAATCATTGTTTAATAAAATTTTACTGATATTTTTCTGAAAATTATGCAAACAGTCAAATCTTGTTAAATTTTTGACAAAATAAGCAATTAGTGAATTTTATCGTTGATCTATAAGTTTATGTGTGAGATTTTATTTGTTCGGTTTAAGATCATGACAAATTTTTCTCTAAATTAACAGAAAAATTATAATTTTTATATGATAATTTACTTTGACAATTAGAAAAAAAAACACAGAAAAAGTTATTAGACACTAGCATGAATGGAATGCATTTTCTGACCCACTACGGTCTTCATTAACATTCTTCGTGCCATTTAGTGTTAATCGTAAATATCTTCTATTTAACTCACACGTTAAAGGAATTGGGTAACGTTAAATCCCACATTACTCTGTGTGTTGAGTTAGAATGAAATTTACCACGAACGATTTATATTTATAGTGTGTTTGTTTTTCTCTAGTCATTATCATAATTGTCAGTTTAACTTTCAGATAAAATTTTTAAATGCCAATTCTTCATAAAATGTCCTGTAAAGAAATAGCTCCAAACACATAGTTTTTTTAATTTTTTTTTTTTTCTTTTATAACAAATATAATATTAAATGTAATTTGTTTTAATTTATTTTTAAAAAAATACGTTTTTGCACATTTATCAAATTCGATTTGTGAATAAAGTCAGAACTCCATAATTTTGAGTACTTAAATGAATAAATGAAATAAATTTTTTTTTTTCAAAATTTAAAATTTTGGGAAAATAAAAAAAAAACTTTAAACTTAAGAGTTTTTTTTATAAAATTTTTATTTTTTGTTTGCTCATAGTTGTTAACCTTTATATCCAATAATAGACTCACTTGACTTGGGAGACACATTCACTGAAAAAGTTATTTCCATATCGCTGCTTTGTGAAATATGGTGGTTTACAAGTGAAATCAAAATTTTACGATTTTAAACTTTTGCAGCTTTTTTCCATAGGGTTTTTGCTCCGTTTAATTGTGTTTTGAGAACAGTATGTATTTGAAAAATGGTGTAATTTTATATAGTTTGAGTTATACCAAGTTGATGTCACCGCACGAATAACGCGATATGAACATCACAAACTTTTAAGGAATTGGTGTAAATTTTTTGAAAATGTATGTTTTTTGCGTCTGACATTCACAATTATATTTGAAATTGGTTTGCGTAATGCGTGAACTGAGTTACATTGTAAAAAGAACATCAGAGTCAAAAATGAAATTTATGAACTTTTTAAAAATTTTGCGAAATTTAATACGACTGAATAAATTTATAAAATGCAAAAAAAAAAAAATTTTTGTATTCAGAGCCGGTACAGCAGCGGTAGTTTCGCTTTGTGACAACTAAAGCGCTGTATCAATATCGCCAAAACGTACATTAAATAAAAGATATTAAGCTTAATACCAAAATTCGAAAAGGCATCAACAAATTCTAAGGACTTTAAATTTTATGGAGCAAACAAAATTGTCATAATCTCAAAATGCATCCTTGCATAAAATTTTTTGAAAAATTTTACGGACACAAGGGATACACCAGACTGCCGCAGTTTCGTCCCCCTCCTGGGACTCGTCAGTGGTTAATTTATGTGTCAATTGAACAAAGTATTTTATATTGTTAATTTGCTCTATATGAAAAACTTTTTATTTTTTGGTGTCGTACTGGTATTTGAACTCACTGCCTCAGCATCAAGCTATGCATCGTAATCTCACCTCTTAACGAGTTGAGCCACGGTCGACACAGCGATGACTGTGGCTAAAGTGGAGTTCGGTCACACTACGTACACAAACTGCGGCAGTCTGGTGTATCCCTTGTGTCCGTAAAATTTTTCAATAAAATGTTTTCTTCTTCTTCTTTCTGAAAAGAGACTAACTAAAGTAATATTCTACAGTAATTAATATAAAAATTAATTACGATTGTCATTATCTGACGGTTGCAAAACACTTTCTAACATAAAATTTTTAATTTGAAAGTATTTAATATGATTTGCTGCAAATAATTAACCCTAAACGCAACTTAATATCGTATCGACATAAAAATGCGTGTTTTCCAAAATAATCGCGATTTTATTTTTAAGTTCTAATATAAGACAAAATATTTTTTGAGTGTATTTTTTTATTTTTTGGTTTTTAATATATATTATGAAATGTGATAAATGCAAATGATCTATATAAATTGATTGATAATGACTTTTATTTAATCTAAGCAACTCATCTCCACATTTAGTTTTCAAAATTTAAAAAAATGTATGTAATTAAAAAAGATTTAAACCCAAAAGTATGTAACTTTGAAGAGTTTTTTTGATTCAAAAATGTTATTGATAATCCCATTTCTTGATTTCACATGTAAATTTCTATTTGATTTTGTATGCACTCATCTATTTAAAAAAAAAAAAACATAGTTAAACGGAATTAATATAGAAAACTTGTTGCTTTATTTAAATTCATTCCCTGCGGGAAATGAAGGGTCGATTGATCCAAAGTGACGATTTTGTGATATATGATTGGGTGGCACGTCACGAAACTGGCGAATACCGAAATTGTGGTGTACCAAAATGTGTTAATTTGTGTGAAATGACCAATCACGTGACTATAGTAATGGTGACAAAACATTGACAAGTTGGTATCAGGTATATCATGTAACTGGAGAAAAAGTAGCATAACATTATAGTGTACTGAAGCAACTAGGGCCGATGCAGATGAAGTTCTTACTGGTCATTGAACTGGTTCAATCCCGATAGTAGTTGATGAAAACATGGCAATTAGTGCCAAAGGATTCAGTCCCTTGACTGCTACAAATCTGATATAACACTGAAATAAACTTATTTTAAAATTGATTTTTGTTGTGTCTTTTTGAAGGTTTTTTCAACAGGTGAACACGCTGGAAAAAAAAGTGTCAGGTTAATTGCTAATTATTTTTCGAAAGCCCGGAGACATGTACCCCTTAGACCAGTGCAGTGGTCAATATCACAGAACACACTGCGCTTAATATGTGACTAGTTTTCCTTCAAAAATTTTTCTCCATTTCTATGATACGTACACCTACACCAGCCATGTGATACATTTTTTTCCACTGGTTCTGTTGCATATCACATAAATCCTAAAATGGTCATACTTTGACATTACCTACTTCTAACTTGTCCCTTAGCATATTCATTTCAGTCGGTACGGTGATAGGTTACCTTGGTCAAGTTATTCGCCACGTCACACAGTGCTCAACAGGTGGCAATTGTCACCTCCTATGACAAGCCCATGTTAAAAGTACCGGTCACTTTCATATAACAGAACCGAAACTATGACAGGTTCATACGCACAAAGTTCTAGTCACGTGACCATACCAGTGACTGGTCCATTTCCCGCAGGGTTGTTATAGATTCTATAATATAGAACCAATTTTTACTTACAATGAAAACAATTTGAAGAGCTTTCAATTCATAAACATTAGGGTGTCCCGAATAGGACACTTTTTCGAATTGGTTGAGGGAATGCCACTCAATCGATTATGCATTTATTAAAAGCTGAATATGGGAAAAATAAGTAGAAAACAATTTTAAGTGGATTTTCATTTCCCTATCAAGGATTGAAGTTACCGGTTGTAGAGTATTTTGACCAAAAAAAAGTTTCGAATTTTTTTCGAAATAGGGCTCAAAAGTTTCTTAAGTTTTGACTATTTACTATAAGATCCTTTTTAAATTTTCTGTAAAATAATTTTAGTACACCAGAGTATTTTTTAATGTATACCAAGTACAATTTCTATAATTTATAAAATTACTCTACAGAAAATTTTAAAATATTTTTCCAGTAATAAACTAAAAATTTCGAAACTTTTGAGACCTATTTCGAAAAAAAAAATCTAAACTTTTTTTTGATCAAAATGCACTACAACCGGTAACTTCAATCGCTGGTAGGGAAATGAAGATCCATTTCAATTTTTTTTTACTTATTTTTCCCATATTTAGCTCTTTAAGACGCATCGATGGAGTGGTATTAAAAATGTTTTTTTTTTATTCGGGACATCCTAATATACATATATAATACATAATATATGAACAACCAAATATCGCCACTTCAACTTTAACTTGTAACCAGAAAGCTCGTAAATAAAATTAAATTTAAATGTGGAGTTTGATATAATTTATCTCAATGACCGTTGGAGCTTTTTCGCTCAAATTTTGACATTTAAAGAAAAATACATTCAAGATTGCTCGTGTACACTCTTGGTTTGGAACTCTAGCTATAATACTAACAAAGTTGCAGATTTAGGATCAGAAAAGGTACAAAACAGTGGCAACGGCACAGTGAGAATTTTGTACTTTATTTTGTATTTTTGCTGATTTCATCTTATTAATATTTAGAAAAAAATATTGCTACTTTTAGCAGTTTAGTACACTAATTTCTTACTTTCAGTTAACTAAAATTTAGCGCAAATATAATAAAATTCTTAATGATTCAACAGATATATTTTTGCTATTTTCATCTTATTAATTTTTAGCTAGTTTTTAGTAGTTTTAGCTAGCAATTTTAGGAAAAGACCTAACCACGTGCTTGATTACTAAGAAGACAAGAATGGAGCAAAATTGATGATTAAGAGGTTTTTTGTTAAAGTTCTGCCTATTATGGAGGCGCTAGCTTTTCTAAAACTTCGGGTTCTGATGAGATCTTTAGCCAGATCGCTGGCCATGCAGTAGCCTACACGATCGGTCCAATTTTTAAGCACATTATCGATTGTGTGCAGCTGTATTTCCTCCTCTTGAATTTTTGTGAACAAAAATTCGTTCAACATGGCCCGATAACGATCGCCATTGACTGTAACGGCCACTCCTTGCTCATTTTCAAAGAAAAATGGCCCAATTATGCCTCTGGACCAAAATCCGTACCAAACAGTGACTCGTTTTGGGTGTATCGGCACACATTCTGCAACATTACCATGATTTTCAAAGTAATGTCGCAATATTTCCCAGCGTTGTTCAAGCGTGTACACAACCATATTCGTTCAGCGGAAGGATAAAACTAATTATCTGTCAAATCAGACATGAGCTAAGTGTTACCATTCACGAAATAAGCACTAGTTGAAAAAAAAAAACGTTAGATGGCGGAAATATACTGTTATTTACATTCTACTATATTTAAGGTAATTTTTGCAAAAATTTTGCAGATATTACAGTTTTTGTTTGCTGTGTTAAGTCTACAAATATTTAGTAAAAGTTTTTGCTTATTATAGCAGAGTAAATTACTTTCAATTAAATAAAATTCAACACGAATATAACTATTTTTTGTAAAGTTAACAGTTTTATTTTTGCTGATCTTATTTTATTACCCCCGTATTCATAAAAAATATTAAACAGCATTTCAAATACATTTTAGTTAACACACAAAACTTAAAACTTTATTCTTAAACGAATTTTAATATTCGTTTATGAATACAAATGTAAGGCTTAAAATATGTTTTAACTAAAATGCATTTGAAATCTGAATTAAGATTTTTTATGAATACGGGCGTTAATATTTAGCAAACAAAATTTTCTAATTTCAGCAGTTTTCTCTGCAACGTGAATTTTAGCTAATTTCTAGTAGCTTTTCTTTGAGTGTAAAGATGTCAGCTTAGATTGTAATATGAATTTATTGGCAATATATCCTTATAACATTGTAAATGGAGGGTATTTTAAGATTCGAGGAAGTTGATTAAAACGTTTATGTTTTCAATAATAAAGCATGGAAAAAAAAGTTTAATTTTAGTTGCTTTATTAAAAACGAATTCAGTTTGGTTTTTGTATTCATTTACAAAACTCAATTATTTGTTACCAATGCATATTAAAACAATAACACTGATGATGTTGAAAACATTATGAACAAGTGGAAAATAACAATTATTTTCAAATTTGTTTTAAATAAATTTGCAAATTCAATACATCTTCTATATTACCAGCTACCATCATGAAAGAACATTTTGTGTTTTACTTTTTACTAACAGGGCAGCGACTTTCATGCACGTGCATTTGGGTGGGGCGATTGGAACATCTTAATGGGCGCTTCGCGTTTCTGATTCTTTTGATTGTACTGAGCCAAAAAGTCCACTAGACCATACGTCTACGGTGAAAATCGAGCTTCCAGATTTTGCCTTTTTGCCGTATTTTGTGAAAGTAACAATGTGTGGGATGGACATATCTCAGGAAGTAGGAGAAGCTTAACCAAGATCATGGTATCAATCTCTTCTTTGGAAGATTCTCTAACAGATTAATGCATTAAAAATCATCCTAGCCCGCGTTTAACGGGTTAATTTTTAATTTGAAAAGTGGGCATTTTTAGCCGTATTTGGGGAAAGTAACAATGCCCGGGATTGACATATCTCAGGAAGTAGGAGGAGCTTATCCAAGATTATTGTATCAATCTCTTCTTTAGATGATTCTCTAGCAGATTAATGCATCAATCATATTTGTGGGTGTGGTTTAAGGGGTTAATTTTTAATTTCAAAATAGGGCTTTTTTGCCGTAGAGTCAAAATCTGGAAGCTCGATTTTCACCGTAGACGTATGATCTAGTGGACCCACCCTAACGTGCATGTTTGTAGTCAGTAGGCCAAAATCGATTTCGATCAAAGAATTTTCTGAATCAAAGAATTTGCAACAAAACGGCATCGATTTGTTATTGCATATTTTTGCATATTTCGTTATAAATGCATGTTTTTGCATATTTTGCTATAAATGCATATTTTGGCAATTTTTTTTTTTTTTTTGTGCATATTTTGCATATTTTTTAATATTTTTAAAAATTAAAATCAAGATTTAATTAACAATAAACCCTTAACATAGCAGTTAAGGTTGTCATTTGTTAGTAGGAGTTCTTTATTTCCCGGATTTTTACGATTCCCGGGACAGCGGGAATTTTTTTTCAAATTTCCCGGGATCCAGGGATTTCCCGCTCACTATAAATTATTTAGATTCGATATAATTTGTTATTGAAAAGTTCGAATTTTATTACAAAAAAAAAGAATTTATAATAAAAACAAACACGTAATTTTACAAGAATTGTCTAAAACTTTACTTAAAAAGCTAAAATTTAGAACCTTAGAACGAAATTTTTTAAATTATTTTAAGTAATAGTCCATATTTTTGTAGAGTATATTAATCGCAGTTTTATCAAAGGAAATTCCAATTTTCTACTTTAGATGATAAAAATGTTATGAAAAATGTGAATTAAAAATGTCAAATCCAAAAATTCCTATTTCTTGGCCCTCTATTTATCCAGAGATGTTCAAAAACATTCGTTTAGAAAACTTTTTAGCAAAAATTTTTGAAGTTAGTGTTTTTCCACTTAATGGTTTAGGCGTATTTGGGTTTTTAAACTTATTTAATAGATTTTTAATTTTAATTAGAATTTTTTTTAATAAAATTTTTAGTTTAAATTAATAAAAGTGAAAATTAAGAATTTAAATTTCAAATGCATATTTTTTGTAACAAAGATTTTACTTAGTATTGAATCGTTGCATTGCTTTTTTTTAATTCAAATATTTTTGTTTTTAATTTGAAAAAAAAATTAACTGATGATGTTTTAATTTCAAATAACACATAAAAATTTTTAATATTTCCTAGTCTGAAAAAGACAAACGGACCACCGTTGGCAACGCACTTCAGCAGGTGGTACAAGTGCAGGCAACAAGTATTTTCCCAATCCCAAAATGATAACATCATTAGACAAAAGGTCCATATGTTCAAAACGTGTCGGAAAAGCACTGGGCAGTCAAAATGTTCAACGTTGGCAAAACCATAAAATATATAGTCTATTTTTTCGCCGGGAATTCGAATTCTGGCAGCCGGATTGACAGCTCTGCCCACTCAGCTAACACGTTGTAGCTTAAAATGTATGAAAATGGTAGCTACTTATCAAATGTGCCAGCACTGGCATAAGGTCTGTTAAAAATAACTTACCAACGTTGGAAAACTAAAAAAAAAATTGGTCTTACAAATTCAAAAAAAAAAAGTATAAAAAAATCAGAAAAAAAATTTTAAAAAGTATAAAAAAATCAGAAAAAATCAGCCAATTCTTTGTCAATGTTTTTTTTTTTTTGTAAACCACTAAAATTATTGTAAAACATATACTGGTAAAACGCCTTTTGAAAACACTGGTAAAGCGTCTCAAACAAGTGTTCTGCCAATAATTTATTTACATTTCTTCGGTTAGCCAGTACATTACCAGTGCTTGATTTGTTGTACCCCTGGCAGTTCTGACTGGGTTCCAGGGAAATCCCCCACCAAATTCCCGGCATAGCGGGATTAAAAAAAGTGCGCGATTCCCGAGAATTTCTGGGACAATTAATTTTTAAGCCCAAGCTCTCGAGTAAAAAATCAATTTTTAAAATCCAGATTAAAAATACTATGAGGGCGGATCAATAAGTCAGTGATTTTTTGAATGAAACACAGTTTTTTTTTTTTGGAAAAAAAATTTATTTTTCAACATAATCTCCTTTTAGCTCAATACACTTTTTCTCCAATTTTTGTATCCCTTCCAAAAATATTATTTTTCGAGGTCCATAAAATAGGCATTTGTTTGACCAATAATTTCACTCGAAATTTACTTTTTTCCATTTTTTTAAAAATACCATTATGTTGTATGTTTTGAACAGCTGTTAAACGCAAAGTAAATGACGGAACTTGCTCAAAATTAGACAGTAGTCTATTAACGGGTGGTACTTGATGGGAGCAGTGTTACATTTCATATAACTACGATAGAAGTACGAAAAGTCACGGACTTATTGATCCGCCCTCGTATTATATAAACTTTTACAATGTTATCCAGTTTTGTAAAATTTAGTTTAGTTACCCAGTCAGCAAATCCCAGTGGCACAAAAAATCCCAGTGGCACATACCACTGGCTTGTCGAGGAATTGTAATTTAATAACTGGCAGAACACATAGATGCTTTACCAGCGTTTGAATAAAGCGCTTTACCAGTATTTGTTTTACAATAATGTCAGTGGTCTACAACAAAAAACATTGGCAAAGAATTGGCTGAGACTACTATGCCAACGTTGGTAAAAGGTGTTTTTCAAGTGCTATCCAGTCAGAAATTAGCAACGGCTCAAAAGTCTAAACACTGGTAGAGCATTTATTTTATAAATATAATGATGCTTTGTATAAAAAAGTTTGTAGTCGGAGTTCGATCCCGGTTTCAGCCATAATTTTTTTATTAATACTTTTTGATATAAAATTTATTTTATGTTTCTCGAAAGCTCTTTTAAGGTCAACTTTTTTGTTTTCTTAACGTTGGCAAGTTGTTTCCAGCAAACCTTATGCCAGTGCTGACATATTTGAGTAGCGAACTGTTACCCAGCGGATATCATTAACTTACGTTTCTAACTATCAAGTATTATATGTCTCGTTAGCTCAATGGTCAGAGCTGTCGGCAGCCTAACTGCCGGCCAGGGTTCAAATTCTGGAGGGATAGACAAACAGATTATTAAAAAATGTTAACTTTTTAAACTTTTTTTTTTTGGGTTTTTTTAATGCGTATATATATATATTTTTAATGGGTTTTTTTAATGCCTCTATGAAATCAGCAATTTATAATTTATTAGCAAAAATATTTGTTGATTTTAGCAAAATAAACTGTTATTTGCATTCCACAAAATTTACCCAAATATAGCAAAATTTTTGTTGATATTACAGTATTTGTTTTTGGTTTTTAGTCTACAAACAGTTAGTAAGAGCTGTTGCTAAGTTTAGCAGATTAATTTGCAATTTCTAATTAACTGAAAATCAACTCGAATATAACTTAAATTTTGTAAAGTACAGATTTAATGAAAATTATTATTCAAGTTCGAGACCATACTCTATATTTCTTTATTAGGATATTGTCCTAACAAATAATCTATAGAGTTCTTGTTTTCAAATTTATTAATTGACCACTTTCAAGGATGTGTTGATAGATCTATTTCGGGAGTTTTTCTAGGTTCCCATCATCTATTTATTTCTATGAGTGTACCAACATTTTGCCAGCGTTGATAATTTGTCGTACCCAGTACTTGTCCGACACTTTTTAAGCAGACTGAGCTTTTTTATGATGTTATCATTTTGGGAATGGGAAAGCACTTGTTGCCAGCACTTGTATCACTTGCTACAGTGACTTGCCAGTGGTGGTCCGTTTGTCTGTTGCTAGTTTATTTGTAACAGTAATTTTTCGTAAAACGGCATATTTAATTGTATTTTAAAATATGTTTTACGATACGTTATTAGACGATCAATATTGGATTGGCAGAATTACTTATAAATTAATGTATGGGATTAAACAAATCATATATTGCCCCATGTACAAAAATATAATTTTTTTTAAGTTGTGGAAATGTGACGTTTTTAGTTAGTTGTTTATTGACCAGTTTCAAATTAATATTTGTGAAGTTTGTCAGTCTTTTTAATAAATCGATATAAATAAAACAATTTACATCATTTTTCACTCAACGTTTCGTTGGTTGTTTTTTCCAACTTCATCAGGAGTTAATGTTTATTAAATTGATTTTATAAATTACATCGCTTAAATATTTCTTTTATCTATAAAAAGTTGACAACACGATAAATAAATATATAAATAATCAATATTTTACAAAAATCACAACAAAAATCTTTATCCTAATATCACAGAACCTTTTTAATCAACTGATTGCCACAGAAAACCATAACATCCTACTCAAAATTTTAATATCAACTCGAAAATTCTAATTGAAAATATTTACTGACATCATCTTAAATGAACATCTCAATTTAAAATATCAAACTTAAAAATTTTAGTTTGACATAAAAATTTTTGATTATTAATCATAGTCAAAAGTAGTCAAAACAAATGAAATTTCACTTGAAGAAAGGACGCCTAACATTTCATTAAATTCAACTAACATTTATTTTTTAATGTTCGAAAAACTACTAACAATTGTAGTAAAAATGAACCACATGTTAGTAAAAAATAAACAAACATTTCTTTTTTTTATTTTTTTTAAATAACAAAAAAAAGACTGTAAAAATTAATGCAAAATCACAAAACAGTCATTTAATGTGGTTTGTTTTTTAAATGAACTACGAGGTTAGTAAAAAATTAAATTTGTTCTACAAATAACTGACATTTACATTAAAAATAAAGAAACTGTATTACAACCCAAACAACTACAAACTTTTAAAGCAGAAGTTCCCTGAGTGTGGATTTAAACAATTATATCAAACTGAATTTAATATAATCTCTTTCTATACAATACGATCCACCAGTTTTCGGATCAAATTTTATTTCAATTAGATATAAGGCTATATCAAATTTGATACATTTCTTTCTTTTCTTAATGTTTTTTAATTGCAATTCCACACATTTTAAGTGCATAACTTTCTTTATTTTTAAAACATTTTTTGGTTTTTAGTGCATATTTCAATGTAAGTGCATATTTTATATTTTTTAGTGCATGCAAGTCGCTGGCCTGATTATTAAAATTTACATTCACGATAAAATCAAATAGATTCAAGCAACGCATAAAGTTGAAGGTCTACATAATTTATTCAATAAAGAAATTTTCTATAATATTCAAATTCTAATTGTTTAATTGGTTTTCAATTGAAAGATAAAACGAAAGGGTGATTTAAATTTTTGTAGTTAATAACCCAGTAAAATAGTAAAATCCAAATAACTGGTTGCAGAACAAGTTATACTGTATTATAACAGGTTCTAATTCCTGTTCTGCAACTGGTTCTTTTTATATGGAGTTTGTGCTGTTTCCAATAGGTTATTTACCTCCAAACAAGAACAGGTTGCTTTAGAACCGGTTCTAGAACCAGTTATAGAACTGGTTTTGGCACAGTAACACCTCACATTTCGACTCCCAGGAACATGTTCTAGAACCGGTTCCATGTAACCGGTGAAAAAAGAAGTTGTTCTAGAACAGGTTCAGAGGTAATCTGTTCCAAAAAATTTTGTTGGGAATGTGAGCGGTTACGAAATTGAAGTAATTCTTATGAAAAAGGATTTTTATAATGAAAAAGGGTTTGTTTCGAAAAGATAATTAAATTTCAAAACTAAAATTCCCAAATTCATTAAACTAATACTTATTATACAATTTTAAACATAAAATATTTTTTTATTTTCACTCATTACAAGCCCAAATAAAAAATTATTAAAAATTTCACTCACGTTTTCTTTGTCAAAACAAAACAAGCATGGCCAGGCCAATAAGAAAAGCTTAACAAAAATTAAACATTACATTATGGCTAAAGGTCAATGACTTAACAAAAACAAAACAAAAATTATGCAGTTTAAAAAAACAAATTCGATAAGACAATGATTGAATACTTAACACCTTAAAATAATAATTAACGGTTAAATGACACTAGTTTACGACTATTTTTTATTATGTATTCCAACTTCCTAAACCGAAAATAGCATTAAAAAATTTGTTTATTGTGTAGTTATTAAAATATTTTTTATTTTTTAATTTTTTTTTAGTAATTTGACTATTTTGAACAAATCCATTTTGACAGGATCAAGCTACTTTGGTCAGTCGAATTGCAAAATAAATACACTCACAATATTTTTTCCGTAAAGACTACTGAATATACACATTAAATTAACTGAAAATCAGTTAAAAACAGGACTACTTACTTTTCGTTTATAACAATTGTATTTTTTAGATTATTTTCAACTGTTGAATATTAATTGACAAAATCCATAAAAACAATAGATTGTTTTCGTTTATTTCAATACTCAATATAATATAACAACTTTTTGTTTTGAATAGAAAATTTTAACTGAATATTTTAACTATTACGGAAAGTCCGTTTTTTAGTTTATTTTTTTTTTTTTTTTGTTGAATAACAAACAGAAACGTTAAAAAATATATTTCTTTGGTAATTTAACTGTATATTCCATTGAAATAACTTTACCGATTAAACTTTTAAATAACTGTTGATTTTTTATGGAAAAGTTCTTTTGAGTGTAGTATTTAATGTTCAACATATATTTTGAATACCGTTTTTAAATCGTTTCGGTAGTTTTTGACCTATTGGTCGAAATTACTGCGAAAAATCTCTTTTTTCGACAAAAATTATAAATGGAAAATTTCGAAAAAGTATATAAAATATTTTCCTCGCAATGAAAAATTTACAATCCCTGTTAAAAATCTACATATATGGATCCATACAGAAAGACATATGCTTTATACATGTCCACATGCATACATACATGATTCATATGTGTTCATAATGTTCATATGAGGAATGCTATATGTTTCATTTGAAAATTGAGGTAATATTTACGTATATAATTTTAGATGTATATAGAGGGTCCGCCAAATACTTTTTTTTTTGAACTCCTGAAACCAATTGGACTTTGTATGGCGTCATACCAAGGTCTTTATGCAAAATTCGTCTCAATGATGTCTCCGAAATGTTCATATGTTGAGAACGACGGTGAATTGATGTTGATGGCGCTTCACGCACACTTTCTGCCACAGCAGCAATATTCTCGGGTGAACGCACTGTTTTTGGCTTCTCACGCTTTGGTTTATCGATGAGGATGCCAGTTTCTTTCACTTTTTTTCACAAGATAACGTTCAGCGGAAGGATATTCGTTCAGCGGAAGGATAAAAACTAATTATCTGTCAAATCCGACATGAGCTAAGTGTTACCATTCACGAAATAAGCACTAGTTGAAAAAAAAAAACGTTAGATGGCGGACCCTTTACATTTCCATACATGGTCATATGTGTACATTAACGAAAATTGAGGTAATATTTATTGTATATGATCACAAATGAACTATTACGAATATATATGAATCCTATATAGTGGTATATGGACACGTATGACCTCGAATCACTTCATATATGGGCATGAATGAGTTCATACATGTTCATAAATGGATGCTTATATGTTGATTTTTAAACGGGATTTTTTTTTTTTAAACTTAGTACTTCAACAAAGAAGGAAATCTATGGATAAATATCAAAGTATTCAAATTTAAGATTTCCTCTATTTTTATACGATGTATTTGTTTTTCTGACGCTAAATGTAGACATTTTTATAAAATTTGGTACTCTGTATTATAATGGCCAATGGGCTAGACCTACGAATTTCCGGTCAAATATGTGCATGTGAAGAACGCATGTTGCCGGTCACATATATTAAGCAATTTCTATGAAATTTGCACAACGATTTGTAATTTTGGTTAGAATCGGTCTATGTAAGGTCCTCAAAAAAAAATGGACTTTATGCTTGTTTGCACGCAGGAGGCTGCAATGTTATGATATTTTATATGAAATTTGACACATTACCATTTGTCGACCCAATAACAGAGCATTTAAATATTGGTTAAAGTGGGACCTAGTGCCCATATAACGGTCTACCGAAAAATTGGCATTAATGCTTGACCGCACGCTGTAGATCGCAAATATTAAGATATTTTTATGACATTTGCGCGCTGACTTATATTACCCCAAGGACAGAATCTATTCGATTTTGGGTAAACTCTGTCCACCTAGTTGGCACACCCACATGTGGTCTAGAATAAAGTATTGAAAAATAATACTCCATAAAAAATGAGTACAGGGCTTGAAAATCCTATATTTCCGATTTTAGAAAAACCTATTTAAAAAAATCTGTAGACAAATTTTAAAGTTATAACTTTAAAATTTGTCCAACAAAGTTTTATAGAGGTTAAGACCCTTAGACTAAAACATACTTTGATTGAGGTCCGCTAAATCCGACCTCAGAACTTATCCATCACATCAGGTTTTCAAAACCTTCTCGAGGACCTGAAGTGATGGATGACAATTGTAAGCTCAAATTTGGATTCAGCAGACTGCAAGCCTTTAGAAAAGTATGTTTTAGGCCTATGGTCTTGGCCACTCAAAAATTGTGTTGGCCTGTGTAGTCATAATCAAATTTGTCTACAGATTTTTTTAAAATAGGTTTTTCTGAAATCGGAAATATAGTGTTTTCAATTCCTATACTCACTTTTTGTGTAATATATTTTGTTGTCAAATCCTAATTCCCCGCACTCTGCGATTCCCAAATATTAGGATAATTCGATGAAAATCTGCACACCGACCTATTTCAAACCAAGGACAACGACTTTTTATAAAGGTTAGAATCGATCCTTGTTTGGACCAAGTGCACATATAACGGTCCACAAAAAACTGGCTTTAATGCTTGTTCGCACGCAGCAGTTAGAAATTATTATGCTATTTCGATGAAATTTGCACACTAAATTTTGTCGACCCAAGGGCAAATCATTTTAATGTTGGCAGGATTGACCCATGTTTTAGACCTAGTGCCCATATAACGGCCCTTCAAAAAAATTGGCTTTAATGCTCGTTCGCACGCTGAAATATTGATAAAAACCCATTTCAGAACCAGATACTCTTTGACCTTTCACCAGGTTGGTGTAGGATATCCCATAATCGGCACGTCCAACCTCAGCTTTTTTACTCGTTTTTTTTTTTGAGATATCACAGGAGGACAAACTGTTACTTTTTAAAAATTAATAAAGATGTGACCATCAATTATATATATTTCGGACATGCTGGTGTAGTTAGTTTTATGATCAATGGTACACTTAGTTTTATGATCAATGGTAAAGTTTTATGATGAATAGGTCAATGAGCACTAGGTCTTTACATGGACCGATTCTAACTAAAATCAAAAAGCGTTGTCCTTGTGTCAGTATAGGTCAGCGTGCCGAATTTCTAAGAAATTACTTTACATTTGTGGTGTGCGGAAATGTAAAAATGACAATTTTTTGAGTGAAGTACCGTTGTATGGGCACTATGTCTAAAACATGTGCAGATTTCACCATTATAAGTCAGTGTACCAAATTTTATCAAAATACACAGAAGCGCTTCCGAAAGGCATTATTTGATAACGAATCGCTTCAAAAGCAAATAAAGAAGGCATGATTTTTGTTTGCGATGTCCCACTTGGTACGTCTCTTTTAAACCGCTTCTTTCATGTGCTTTTAGAAGCAATAAATTCATGCCTTCTTAGGCACTAAGAAGTGCTTTTTGTATGTTGACAACATTAGTGTTTCATGGTATGCATACTTTATTGCTTCATCGTAAGCATTATTCACTGCTTCAAAGAAGGCATTCTGGGAAGCACTACAGAATGCCTTCCATAATTGCTTCATAGTATGCAAGGCGGTGAAGCGCCTATTTTTGGGAGCATACAAATGTAGTTACTGCTTACCAAATCCAGGTGATTTTTTGCTGGGTAAGGTTGGTATTTATACAAAGATTTGCTTCATAATTTTTTTTTTTTTTTTTCTTTGTCGAAGTGCTAGGTTTAAGATAAAAATATAGTTTATATTTTTCATTACAAGACAAGTACAATATCTTATATATTTTTTCAAAATTGTTCGTTTTTATTTTTTGTTGAATAATTTCGACCCATAGGTCCTAAACTACTAAATAGATTTAAAAGCAGTATTCAAAAGATGTGTTGCGCATTAAATGATTTGCAATTTGACTGAACAAAATAGCTTGATCCTAAACCGAGTTATAGTCAAAATAATCAAATTACTTAAAAATTAAAATTAAAAATAAATTTTTTTTTTAAAAACTACTACATAAAATAAAATTAATGCGATTCTTGGGTTTAGAAGGCCTAAATACTAGGGTATTCAATCGGTTAACCGTTACTCGATTAATCGATGAAATGATGTCGAACAATTGTTCGAGTAATTCGAAGTGGACAATTTCGTGTAAAGAATAACTCGAACAATTTTGGTCGATTAATCGAGTAACTCGAGTAATTTAAAAATACGAACTATTTTATATTTTTTTAATATTTTGTATAAAATAATGTGACTGTTATAGTGAATATTTAAATGATAAGTGTATTTTTATATTAAGTGAGCACTGTTAAAGAAATTATATTACGAAAAACGAAGAACTTAATGCGAAAAACTCCGATATCGAAGAAACTTGGATATTTTTTAAAGAAACAAGTTCTAAGACTGGGGTGTTTAAGATTATTGGTGCGGATTTGAGGGTTAAAAGTGGGATCAAACATTATTATTTTTTTTTTTTTAATTTAGTTGCCATTTGATCTAAAGAAACTACATATAAATACTATATTTTCAAAAAGGAATTTTTAAATGTCATTTACTAAAAACTTTTTGTTGGCTCCCTTTTATGTCGTTGTAACAAGCCAATTTTAGAAGCCCTATATGGAAATTCATAGCGGTCCTACGCAAAATTTCCACATATTAAAATTTACATATAGAAGTAATGAAGTTTTCATTAATATGAAGAAAATCTTCTTAAATATACATGAAAGTTGTTTCAAAACTTCTTTATAATTTTTTTAGAAAAATTACATATCTCAAAATCCCAAAATGATAGGACAAAATGGACTATTTTTTCGTTTAGTACTAACACACTAATATAACAAAACTGTGTCAAGTCTGAGTGAAATTACAAAACGGATCACCTTACAAATATTTTTATAAAACAGTTTAATACATATTTATGAACCAGTTATATTGAAAGAAAATCAATGAAGATTTCAACATATTTATAAAGAATTTCATTGATATAATAACGCTTTTGCTTTGAGTGTACTGACACAAAACTGTCGCAATAATAAATGATCTATGATCAAATGTTTTTCTCTTTTAGATATACTTTATACTAAAATTTTTAATTAATTTGTTAATTTTTATATATATGTTATATTAGTACTAATAAAATATAAAAACTTACAAAAATGTGAGTTTTTGGAAAATAAAATTAAAGTATTAAAATTGTTCGAGTTACTCGAGTTATTCGAGCAATTTTAAAATCTTACTCGCCTACTCGAGTAAATTAAAAACCTCAAAATCGAGTTACTCGATTACTCGAACAAAAGCAAACCCGAGTAAATTGAATACCCTACTAAATACATAATAAAAACAATAGTCTCATGTTTGTAACACAAAATTTTTTAAAAATATGTTAACTAGTGTAATTAATATGAATTAAATATAAAATACATTATAAAAACACACTTACCCATTAAAAATGTGCCTAGCACAAATGTAGCTTTTAAATGTTGCGGCAACATGTTGCAGGAATACCAAGCAGTTATGATGTCTATAACAAAATATCACAGTAGTTCAATAATATACAAATTTCCGTTAATTTTATGAAACTAAAAAAAAAAAATAAAGACGAGAAATTAAATTAACTCCCAATTTTAATGATTTTTTTTGTTTTTGGAAATAAAGAAATATAATTTTATAATAATCAAATACAGCGTTATAATAATAACACAATTATTTTTATTAGTTTAATAAACCAAAAAAAAAAAAAACCATAATCAACTTTCACATTATAAAATCTCTTCTATGTAAGTTTTTTTTTTTTCTTCCACATCGTAAAATATAATTCATTGTGTCAATCACCCACCAAACAAAGTTCGTTTGTAAGTACCCACTACTCCCTGTACTTTCTTTCAAATCATTAAGAAAAAAAACATTACAAATGAGTTATAAAAATAATGAAAAAACACATAATTATATAATTAAATCAATGTGAAAAAAAAAATATTTGAAAAATAATGTTAGTAAATGTCTTTAGAGAAACTTTTACAAAAAAAAAAAAAAACAACGACTCGCATTATTTACGGTTCATTGCTTTTAATTTTCTTACATTAAATGCCACTTGCAACAATGTTTTTTTTTTTAATTTGCACATTAGGATTTGACATAAAAGTAGTTTAAAATGGCATTATAAAACCACATTCCATTTGTTTTTTTTTTTTTTATTAGTAATTGCTTATTATATTATTTAAAATAGACTTTCATTTGAAATTATCATTAAAAAATAAGCATTAAAAAATGACAGGTCAATAGAATGTGCTTTGAAATTGTAGAAATTTAATTAAACCAGTAAGCAGTGCTGGCAGGGGGGTGTGAGGAGTGCGGGATGTGTGGGGATAAATTTTTGAAAATGTTTCTGTGAGCTCTTTAACCCTTAACACCCTGTAGTTATCATATGCTTACACAAAACATTCATGTACATTTGGGGTGTGTGTATATGCCTAATGTAATAAAAATACCGTTATATGTATATTAACATGGGTTTTATAAAGAAGACTTCCCGGTTAAAAAAGTTCATATATGTACAAATATGTTCATATATGGACATATATGTTTGCTTATATGGACAAATATGGAAATATATGTTTCATATATGGAAGTATATGCGATTACATATATTCAAAAAAGACTCATATATGGTCATATATGGAGGTATACATATGTGATATCATATTTGCAAAAGGTGTTTAAATGTGGAACCTGAAATTACATAGCATGTTCGCAAAATATGGTCTATATTTATATGATATTTTATTTATATGATATAAATATTTAAAATTGTAAAAATGACAGGAACGATTTTGGAACATATAAAAATTGTATATTCAATCAGTTTTATAAACCCATTTAAAAGGTCGATCATAAACAACTTCAATTCTTAATCTAATTAATACACGCAGAGAAATAAAGTGCCAACCGAATTTAAAAGTGTATATCAATAGTAACAACTTATAAATTCAGTTAGTGCAATGATATTTACATTCGATTTCTTAATATTTTGGGTGCTGGAACTAAAATTTAGTTGAATTAACCGAACTTTGTTGTGAAAACTAGTGTTAAGTTGTTCCAACCATCTGAAATTCGTAATAACTGAATTTAAGTCGTAGTAACCGAATTTCAGTTGGCAAATAGCTAAATCTTTCTCTGTGTGTAAGGACTCTGATTCATATTTTTATTTTGTAGCACATGCCTAAATTCTATTTAAATTGAAGTAAATTTCCTTTAATTTTTCAAACTAAATTTTATTTTTTAAATTTAAATTTATTAAAATTTCTCAAAAACTATAAATAGAAAAAAAGTAGAAAATATTGGTTTTTTGAAAGCCTAAAGGGAATTTCCCTTTCAATTAAAATCTATTTTATCACTTTTTCAAAAACAAAATTTGTTTTTATTTTTTAAATGAAAGCGAATTTCCTAGGTTTTCAAAAAATCCACATTTTATTTTATACAGTTTTTGAAAAATTTTAAAAAATGTACATTTTGAACATAAAAAAAATCTCAAGAACTAAGAAAAGTAAGATGGGAAATATTAATTTTTTGAAAGTCAAAGATATATTTAATTTAATTTTTTATTAAAACAGTTTTTTTTTTTAAATACAATGGGGGTATTCATAATACACTTCGTATTTGGTGTATAAGTACACACAGCGTATTTGCAGGTACGGCAATTAACAGTTTCTTCTCAAATTTCAGGTTTATTTCTTTCGAAAAATATTCCTCTATTTCTATAATATATAAAATTTTATTAGGAACAGTCAAAACAATTTGTTTGTCCTCTTTTTTTTAATGTTTGAAACATTCAAATAAAAAAAAACCAAAACAAATTGTATAATAAAGTTCCGAAGATTGTCAAAACATTTATGACATAAATGTTATAAAATAGGTTATTTACACTGTATACTGTACATACACTGTATTACATGAATCCGGCTAATATTTTCTAAGACGTGACAAAAAATATATAATATGACCATATAAAATAATATAGTAACATATGTATATTAGAGCGACTCAAGTTGTATGGAAGCGAAATTCGCGCAAGGTGTACCCCCCTCAAAATGAACATTAGTATTTTTTATGACATCTAAAATATTTCGGCTCTAGCTTTGACCTCTCGTGAGCTGGACCATTTTGAAAAACGGTCCATTTTTTCATGTTTTGTTAATTTGAGAATCTGTTCCTTACCAACATATACAATATGGGTATCATAAGAAAGGTTTTTGTAAGGCGCGTTCAACTGTATATACAATTTGTCCAAGGACGATCATCCATGTCCTTTTTTTAAGGATATTCTGTAAAAAAAAAAACGGTTTTTGAATTTTTTGTTCGGGGTTGTTTGTAATAAAAATGCCAAATTAACGTATTTTAATCTTTAGTCGATTTAATTAAATACGGGTCTCAGCTTTTTTTGAAATTCGTGCTAGTTCGCGTTTTGACAAAAATGCAATGGGGTGGTAACTCTTCATTTTAAATAGGGCAATATGGGTATACAATTTTTTTCTTTTCCCAATTACATCATCTTTGTATGTAAATAATTTAGATTTTTGCAAGTTAGATGCATTGTACACTGTGCTCTGGAATATATATAAATGCAATTTTGTGGTAACTCTAATATGATAGTACGTTCAAATATGGATGACCATTCATGATGACCCGTTTTAACTGGATTGTGAATTTCTACTTAAATAATTTTTAGGACAGTAGCACATTGATTATAAAAATTTTCATATATGGATTCATAAAGGTTCAATGTATGTTTGCACATGCACTCATAAAATGTTCCTTAGTGTGTCCCAAAATTTTTTTGTTTTTCGATTTTCATGGGTGCTCAAGATTAATTTAAAGACTTATGGTGTAAAGTATTTTTGAGATTTTTTTTTTGGATTTTTCAGAAGAGGTTTAGAGGTCACGCAAATCGATTTTTGGACGCATTTTGATTTTTTTTATATCTTGGTATTTTTAAGGAAAATTATCCAAATTTTATTTTTATGTTCATAAACCGTAAGTTTCGACAATGCTTTTGAACATTTGCGTACCGTACCATATATTTAATTTGTTCGTAATTTTTGAATAAATTTTGTAATAACGCTTTAAAACTTTTAAAATGGCGAGTCCGCGAAACGCGAAAAAATCTTATAATTATGAGATTTTTCGCGGTTAGTTTTTATTTTTTCATTCAAGATATCAAAAATTATTAATTCGTGAAACACGAAAAATCACAAAATTCAGAGTTTAAATCAAATCTGATGGCAAAGAGCATAGAATATTATAAGTTTTGTACAATGGGTACAAAGCTTTAAAAGGGTTTAATATAACTCTGGAACAGTAAGAGCAAATTCAAAAATTGTTTTAACACAATTATTTAGAATTTGTCAATCTTTTAAACTGTATCATTAGTATTTTCTATTTTCATAGAAATTGTAAAAGTTATAAAGCGTTATTTTCAAAATGTATGCAAAAATTACGAAAAGTAATATACGTTACGTAAATATACAAAATCATTGCAGAAACTTAAGGTTTATGCAGATAAATATAAAGTTTGGACATTTTTCTTGATAAGGTTGACTCAGATGCTTCGAAAATTTTGGTTATTAAATAAGTTATAAATAAAATTCAAAAACGTCCAAAAACCTCGATTTTTGGAAAAAAATCGATATTGAGCTATGACGGTAAAAAAAAGAAGTTATTGCCCAAAATCATAATTTATATTTTTTTTTTAATGTCATAAGACATAATGTCTTTTGTGTCGTACGCAAGAAAAAACTTTATTTCACGAAGCCGCCTGCCGAGTTCTACGGAGGAAAAAACCCCTAAGAGTGGCCGTAGGCCGTCGCCACCGAGAAAAACTTGTTTTTCAAATCAGATGTCGAATCTGTTGAAATCTTATATTTTTAAGACATCAAGTAACATTTATTTGACCTGTCATAACTTTTTATGTCCCAAAATACGAACCCATACCAAGATTTATTGTTTTTGAATGATTATTTTTTTTAAAAGTCTGTTTTATTAAAAATTTTACGTATATATTAGTGTCTAAACGTTAAATAAACAGAAGGCCAATGCTCTACTCTTTTACTTAAGATAAAAAACAATCAATTAGCTGTTTAAATGACAAAGCTATGACTGGTCAAATTATATTAATTATTGTCTTAAAAATAAGATTTCAACGTATTCGACATTGGATTTGTAAAAACAAGTTTTTCTGTGTGTCGGCCTTCGACCGCTTTTAGGGTTTTTTTTTCCTCCGTAGAACGCGGCCAGGCGGCTACGCGAAAATAAGTTTTTTCTGCGTGCGACACAAGAAAAATAAAATTGAAGCAATTTTTTTTAAGTTTCCTTAAAGCTCTTTTGTTTGATTTCATGAATCAGCCTTGACATTTAAGGTCTTATGACATTTAAAAAAAAAAAAAAAATATGAGTTTGGGCAATAACTTCTTTTTTTACCGTCATAGCGCCCAAATTTATTTTGGCCAAACAAGAAACCGTCATAGCGCCCAACAAAAAATGTTATTTCGTCCAAGAGGCCATTTTAAACGAAGAAATTAATTGCAGGCAATTTTTGAATTCTCTTTTAAAGTTGATTCTAAAAATCATGAACATTTAAACGAGGAGTTTTTGCATGCAATTTTTTTGACTGTTTATTTTGCCAATCTTCTTTAATGGTTCATTCGTTGAAATTTAATTTATTCGTAATAATTAAAAATAATATAATTTAATAATATATATAATATAAAATAATATAATATAATTTAAAATAATATATAAATAGTTCTCTATTCCACATTATTTATTTTTTATTTTACGAAATATTTTCGATACACAACACTTGAGAAGCCGAATAAAGCAAATTAACAAGAATACGAACGATAGAAAAAGAAATGTCAAAAAATATCTTGAAAAACGAAAACCGTGCAATTTTTGCTACCCCGCTTGCTTCTCTACCCCGTTTGCCATACAAACAATAATTGCAGGCAACGTTGCATGCAAAAAATTGCTCCGTTTAAATGGCCTCCAAATCAATGTCGTATTGCCCAAAAACAAGAACATTTTTACAACAACAATTTACATACATATAATTTTTTTGGGCGCTATGTCGTTTTTTTTCTTGGGCAATATGACTTTGGGCAATATAACGTTACGCCTTCAAAATTTGTTAAAGATCAGATTAAGTTAGATCAATTTAAGAAGCTCATCAAAATATGTTGAAAGATCCCATAATAGGAACCGTTTAGAATAATAATAATATTAAAAAAATAATGAATTTTTGAAAATTAAATAACTCCTACTAAAAATGAAATAAGTCCCACGCTAAGTTCTGTTGGGACTTATTTTATTTCGGAATTCCTGCATTATGAAATAACACCTAATAACAAACATGAAATAACTTCTTAAAAAAAATTAAATAACTGCAAAAGAACTGGGTATTATTTCATTTGAAATTACTCCCAAATTTGTATGAACATTTTTGGGAATTATTTCATTTTTTTTTTTTTTGGGACTTTTTTCACCTAGGAGTTATTGCACAGAGCCTCTAACTACATGTTATTGGGTGAAATTGAGTAATTGCCTGTAATTAAATACCCAGGTGTTGTTACTAATCCCCATGTTTGGTATCAAACATTTTACAAATTTTCCAAGGAAGCGTTTAAGCTCACAAGTGTGAGCGTATGTTTGATATTATTAATGATATAGAAAAATTTCACAAGTGAATGATTGTAAAATGTAATTGACGTCGCTCAAGTCTGAAAAATATGTACTTTAAAGACAGGTTCCGCAAAAAGTTGCAAAACTGTTGATTAGTGTAATTAATGCAATAATGAAAATAAAACACATTGTATCCTGAATTTAAAAAAAAATATATGAAAATTTTTCCATAGAAATTAATAAAGAAAAAAAAAACCTGTTGACAATTTGTTGATTTATTTTTTTTTTTTGTTTTAAGGAAACCGGCTTAAGTTCACCTGCATATATTATTAATCTAAAATTTATGTAACTTATAAATCTAGTTTTTTTTTTTTTTGTTTTCTAGTATATCCAATTTCAAAAATAGGATCCAATTTACAAAATAGGATTAAGTTGTTTTTAAAAGTTTTTAATAAATAGATCTTAAAATCGAGTTAATGGAAAATTTTAGGAAATTAAAATTATTTTAAGAAACAAACACCTACAACAACTTTTTTATAATTTTCAAAACGATAAACGTTTATTTATAGTTATTTATGATTATTTAACTGAATTAGAATTGTATCCGTTTAAAGCGAAGCGAACAGTATGAAAACACGTCTGCAACTAAAGTAAAAGTTGGTATAATATTGGTCTCTCTGACAACTCTGGCCACAATATGAAGCACCTTGTTTAGTTTTAAGCCACAAAACGTGATTTAGAAAAAAAAAAAAACATTAAAGCAAAAAAATAAGTCGCCCGCTATGTTAACAACAATTGCTGTTGCCTGTTTGAGATTTTTCCAAAGCATGTTAAGCATGCGCAATGCTTATAGTTCATAAGAAATAATTTTAACAATTGAACTCAATTGTTTTTGTTTTTGAGTTGGCTTATGAGTGGTATAAAATTGCTTAGAGTAATACTTATATACCGTATATTGAGTTGAAAGTTAAGAAATATATTTTTATTTTCTATAGACATGTCTAGATTTTTAATTAACAACGATTATAGTTTGATTTTGATGTTTTTTTTTTCTGATTAGATGCTGTTATGCCAGATTTTATGGTAACCATTGGCATTAAATAGCCTCGGCATTGTATGATATAGATTATAAATAATTACCACATTGGAGTACTTCAATTATTACATTGGAAGTATTAAAGTCAGTTTATATTGGGTAATAGAAAAAGTTATTTCAGAGTATATTGTTGTAGCAAAATTGATTCCAAATTTATATCGCAAATACTCACATCAGTAAAAACTAATAGACACACTTTGTAAGAAAAACGCTTCCAAACTTCAGATGAAAAATACTGGTTTCTCCTTTAAAAAAAATAATAATAATAATATTATTTTCACTGATGTTTTATAAAACGTCTGGCAACGTTAGGAAACCTTTTTTTTGCCAAATGTGATTATATTATTTTTATTCTATATATAAGGGCAAACTGAACGTATAATTAATATGATGTTGATCATACGTACTAGAGTTTTAATTGATTATACACACAGAAAATAAATTAGTTTGAAATCGGTTGAAAATATAAAAAATACTTTGATAAACAAGAAATTTTATACCGATTATTAATTTTTCTTAACACAGTTTAAGTATTCTTACAACCAATAACTTTGTAATACAGTGGATCACGGTTATAACTAACACCATTTATGACGAACGATTTTTTCTGGTCCCAACACATTTACTAACATATTTCTTACAAAATAATACGGTTATAACGAATATCGTTTATAGCGAACTTTTTATATAACGAACTAATTTTTTGGACCCTTTCACGAATTTTCATGCAAAATTTTTAGGCTTATAACGAAAACAAATTTTCACGCTTATAACTGAAAAGAATTCAAATTTTATGAAACGTCCCAGCAAAACTTTGGTAATGGGTGCGATAAAGTAATGCATTACCTTGTAATGCGTACTCCTTACCTGTATCATTATTTTCCAACAAGAAGTAATGAGTTACCGATAATTGAACACTCATGGATTACCTTGTAATGAGACTTCATTTTACATTACTTCAAAACATAAAATAATGACTTACCGATCATCAATTACATAATGCATGAATTATAAACGTAAAGTAATTATTAATATATATTTTTGAAAATCTATTAATAGACACATTACTTTATGACTTTTTGTAAGCATAATGGTAAGGTGTATATTTTTGATATCACGAACGAAAACACGAAGCACAACAACTCATCTACATGTTAAGCAATAAAATATTTTATGTATCGATAGCTCAGTTGGTAGAGTTCTCGCCTAACTAATTGTTAAATACTAGAGACCCCAGGTTCGAATCCCACCATGACCAAGTTATTTATTTAATAAAAAAGAAATTTATTTATTTAATAAAAAAAATATCTTTAAAAAATATTGTTATGCATTTTTTTATGAAAATTTATTTATAAACACATTACTTTTTCCCACCATGTAACCATATAAGTAACCAGTTACTTTACCCACTACAAGGTATGAGTTACTTTGAGGCTCATCGCCTGTAAAATTCATCAGTGAAGTAACGTGTAAAGTAATGCATGAAGCCCTATGGCGATACATTACTTTACCCATAATTTGGTAATGTGTGGTTTTGCTGGGGTAGTTTAATGAAAGAATTGTTTCAAAATTACATAGAAAAATTGAAAAACTAAAAGAATTAAAAAAAAACTGCATCATTTTATTAATTTTTGGAAAATGTTTCGCTTATAACGAATTGAATTGTCAGGTCCCAGCCAATACTGAATTAAAATAATAATTGTGGTAATGATCGGTAGAGCCAACCGAATCAAAATATAAAAATTAGTACTGGAAACTAACAATGTGGTAGTATCAATAGATTTTCAATATTAAAAAATATAATTTAAAAATGCCATTAAAAAATTATGAAATTTTTTTTATACAAAAAAAAAAACAAGAAAAAAAGTTGAATAGTACTAAAGGGTATTTTTTATAGAGGTATACAACTTTGAAATGGAATAAAACAAAGATGAGTTTTTTAAACTGACATGAAATTTACTTTATTCGAAATATAATCTTCTGGCATTATAATTTAAATATGACTTCTGGCACATGACCGCCACTGCTGGCTCGGACGTAGTCTAATCTGGAGATACAATTTTCGATGATTTTTTTTCCAACATTTGTGGACGTATATTGGCAATAACGCGGCGAATATCAGAGTAGACTAGCGACTTCACATGTCCACACAGAAAATAGTCCAGCGGCGTTAAATCGCACGATCTTGGAGGCCAATTCACGGGTCCGAAAAGAGAAACTATGCGGTTACCAAACGATTCCTTCAATAAATCAATTGTGCCACGAGCTGTGTGATATGTTGTTCCGTTTTGTTGAAACCACAGCTCCTGCACATCAAGGTTGTTCAATTGATGAACGAAAAAGTCAGTAATCATGGCTTTATTCATGTGCACGATGGCGGATAGACTGATTGGGGTCTTCCTCTACGCTACGCTCTACAGCAGCAATGACTTCTCCTGTACGCACTGTACGACGTCTCTGTGGATGCATATTATCATTTGGAGCAAACGTGGTGCGAAATCGTTCCATAGTTAATCGAATTTATTGCTCTGATGGACGATTATGTTGACCGTAAAATGGACGTAGTGTGCGATACGTATTTCGAACAGAACCATGATTTTCAAAATAAATTTGCACAATTAGGAAGCGTTGTTTACGCGTCTGTCTATTTATGTTTAAATGCCAAACCAAACTAAACATAAATCACTTGACAGCTGACAACTTAATGTTCTAAATCTGTATAAAAAACACCCTTTATTATGAAAATAAATATGACTTAAATAAATATTTGTCTTCTGTAGTTAGTATCTAAATATCGCTACTAGTGGATTCCGAAATCATAGCTCAAAAATATTTGAAGGATTTCATGAAGATTTCATTAATACACTTATTGAATATCATAAGAAAGACTATTTGAGAGGGAAATGTGAGAAAGCTTGCAGTTTTCAAAGATTGAAAGATTTAAAAATGAATTTATAACCGTAATTTATCTTTTTTTTAATCTTTTTTGCAATTTTTAACCTTATTCTTTATATAGTAATTGTTAATTTTTATATAAAAAAAGAAATTAATAAAACATAATAATATTTATTGGAAACTGTGTTTTATTTAACTCGAAAGTATTAATATAAAAAATTCGTTTGAGAATACTGAATATACTTAATAGTATGGTAGACAAAACTGCAAATGTCGAAAGCTGTAACCGAATAATGTGATAGTACGTGTAACTACCCAGATTTAGGCGATTTAAATTACATTTCAATTACGATTGAATTACATGTAATTAGTAATTTCTTTATATAATTGTCATATAAATAATTCAATTACAATTACATGTAATTGCAATTGAAATTTTTTAATTCCAATTACATTTAATTAGTAATTGTAAATCAGGTAAAATAATTGCACTAATTTCTAATTAATTAAATTTTTGAACCATTAAGTTAAATAAAACTATAGATGTGTGTAGCTAAGAGGTAGATTTAGGTAGAGATTGTAAAAAAACGGAAAAAATACACCAGGTATGATAAAGTACTTTTTGTGGTAGTATTAGAACCCCGAAGGTACTATGGTACTCCTTTGACTCATGTAGTTCTACTTAAAAATTTCCAAATAAAAAAATTATAATTTTAAAAATGTAGTTCAATGAAAAAAAATATTAATATAAAGGGTGTTTTTTATACAGGTATACAACTTTAAGTTGGCAACACTTTTTTAACTGGCGGCCATTTTGTCAGCTGTCAAATAATTTACGAGTATGTTTAGTTTGGTTTGGCATTTCAACATCGATAGACTGACGCCTGAACAACGCTTCCAAATTGTGCAAAATTAATTTTGAAAATCATGGTTCTGTTCGAAATACGTATCGCGCACTACGTCCATTTTACGGTCACCATAATCGTCCATCAGAGCAAATAATTCGATTAACTATGGAACGTTTTCGCACCACGTTTACTCTAAATGATAATATGCATCCACAGAGACGTTGTATAGTGCGTACAGGAGAAGTCATTGCTGCTGTAGAGCGTAGCGTAGAGGAAGACCTCAATTAGTCTATCGGCCATCGTGCACCGCCATAGAGCCATGATTACTGACTTTTTCGTTCATCAATTGAACAACCATGATGTGCAGGAGCTGTGGTTACGACAAGACGGCGCAACATGTCACACAGCTCGTGCCACAATTGATTTATTGAAGGAAACGTTTGGTAACCGCATATTTTCACGTTTCGGACCCGTGAATTGGCCTTCAAGATCGTGCGATTTGACACCGCTGGACTATTTTCTGTGGGGATATGTGAAGTCGCTAGTCTACGCCGATAAGCCCGAAACGATTGACCACTTGTTATTGCCAATATAAGGTCACAAATGTTGGAAAAAGTCATCGAAAATTTGACTTCCAGATTATACTAAGTTCGAGCCAGCCGTGGCGGTCATGTGCCAGAAGTCATATTTAAATTACAATGCTAGAAGATTATCTTTCGAATAAAGTAAATTTCTTTTCAATTTAAAAAAAATCATCTGTGTTTTATTCCATATCAAAGTTCTATACCTCTTTAAAAAAAAAACACCCTTTATAATAAAAACTATATAAAGTTCGTTTAATTTAAGCAAAAATCTTGTGGTTTGTTTAACACTCATACCACGCTTTTAACGAAATAAATATCTTAATGTTTGTAAATTTAAAAAAGTATAGGCATCGGCCCGAAAAAGTAATATCAGTCGGACACTATTAATAACTTAATATTTAGTATACTTTAAAAATTAGTTTGTTAGTTTTAATTTCAAACTCATATGTATATTAGTTCTCATGTAGTGAGTAAACTAGTTCATATGAATGCTTGAGGTTTGGCATGGGATTGTTACCGCTTTCAAAACGTGTTCTGATGATGGGAACCTAGAAAATTCCCGAAATAGATCTATCAACACATTCCTGAAAGGGTCAAATAATAAATTTGAAAACAAAAACTCTATAGATTATTTGTTAGGACAATATCCTAATGAAGAAATATAGAGTATATGGTCTCGAACTTGAATAATTTTCATTTTCATTTTCATTAGTTTGTTAACTTTAAACATTTTGATTTAATATGTAGGTTCTTTTTTTAATAAACACGAGTCAACTAATACTCAGTAAAGGATATTTCTCCTGAGAGTCAGTTGAGAACACTCGAGACAATTTTTCGGTGTATGAGTTAGTTATAATCAAACTCCACCGTATTATTATATGTTAAGTGTTGTTTTAATGGACAACAGAATTTTTATACACTTTTATTTGTGTTAATTTATAATAAAATCCTTTTTTGGTATTATGAGTACTATTTTTCAGCTAGTTGGTACCTAAATGCATACTTATTGGATAGTAACTACTAATAACACTGTGCTCGAATCGGACACTTTTTTTTTGTAACAAACGGGGCACCCGGTGGGTAAACCTAATTCGAGTACGCTGAATCCTGTGGTGCTAACCGTTTTTTTAGGTTAGCTCTTGTTTAAAAGATAATTAAGATTGAAAATTATGGTTCGCTCCCATACAAAGTAAATATTTAATATCATATATCTACAGTACTATAATAGTCTTAGTCTTAGAAATTTGTGCACGTTGATTGTTTGATAGTGTTAATAGTCATGGGAAAAATGGGCGTGATCGGACCAGTGGGCGTGTCAGCTCCCATACAAAGTAAATATTTAATATCATATATCTACAGTTCTATAATAGCCAGAGTCTTAGAAATTTGTGCACGTTGATTATATTATGAATAGTCATGGGAAAATTGGGCGGGATCATACCAGTGGGCGTGGCAGCTCCCATACAAAGTGATTATTTAGCTCATATACAAAATTAATATTAATATTAAATATCTAGGGTTCTATATTAGCTATATAGCCTTCAAATTTTGTACGAGTCCATCAATTACAAATATTAGTAGTCGAACTGAAAATGGGCGGAATGCGATATTCACTTTTAGGTGACATTTGTTGGAATTTGCAAGAGGAAGATAATGATATAGAAGAATCAGGAAATGAAAATTGAAAAAATCATGAAAAATTTATTTATTAAAAAAAAAAAAAATTATAAATCACTTTAAAATTGTTGTAGTCAATTAAATTTTGTTGCAAATAGTTTATTGTTGATGTTGTTTCATAAAATGTTCTCAATTTCATACATTTAAAATCAATAAATGGTAAAAAACACTTAAAAAAATTGTTTTTTTTAGGTACTTGGAACCATAATTTTCAATCTTAATTATTTTTTAAACGAGAGCTAACCTAAAAAAACGGTTAGCACCACTGGATTCAGCGTACTCGAATTAGCTTTACCCGCCGGGTGCCCCGCTTGTTACGTTTTTGAACTAGCACAGTGTAATTAATCCTCATTTTCATAATGTCCCGTTAGCAATTAACTGAGAATTTAACTGACACATTTGTTGCTGTTTTCCATATAATTTTTTAATTTAACTGTTTTTTAAATTTTAACTGGACACTCAGTAATCGGGCCCAAGAGATATAAATTTTTATTTTGAATTGGAAGAAGACTTTTTGATGGGTTTTCTCTATGTTAGAACACTTGAATATAGAGACAGAAAAGAGTTTTGTTGTTGCAACCGAATTTTTGTAGTTCCACGTACACTCAAAAAAAAAAGTTTGTAAAATCAGCAAAAAATTTTGCTGAGTCAGCAAAATTTTAGTCAGGAGGGTGCTAGCAACAAAATTGCTAATGTCAGCAAAATCTTTTGCTGAAAATCAGCGAGCTGATTTTTAGCAACAAAATTAGTAGATTCAGCAAAAGTTTAGCTAACACTTAGTAGACTGAAAAAAACGCAAAAAAATTGTAAAAAAATTGTAATTTAGTTAATATATTTGCTGAAAATCATAAAACATATTTTTGGGATTCTTTTAAAAATAATTTACAATAATTACGAAATATAAAAATTTTCATTTTCCCACATTGACGAAATGAATTAATTTAATATCTGAAAATATATAGAAATAAATATATATAACATAACAAAAATTTTTTTCAACTACTTACATCAATCGTTGTCTAAATGATGCTTTCTTTTAAAGAACGCAACTGCCGAAGATAATTATAGAAACGAAACGAAAAAATAAACAAAAACAAACGAAACGAAAAAAACAACCCTTTTTTTGCAATAAGAAAAAAGAACTATACTAAGATGTGTGTCTTTGTCTTTCACTTTACTCTGTCTACATGTCTGTATATGTTTGTTTGCAATTTGACCACACTAGATTATTAATCTATTAACATTTATTATAGAAATACATATTAAATTTAAATAGTTTCTTTTGTCTTTTATTTTATTAATAGACAATTATTTTCACAAGCCGGTGACAACGCAAAATTTAAGTTGTTTTAATCCTCAATTTTGTTTTATGTATGTAAAAGAGATACAAAAGTCTTCCATGGTTGATTTTTTTTATATGTCTTATTAGAGTTGTACTTTTCAGTGTCATTTTCCTCTTCTCTACTACATCTTGACATGCCGCGACATCTGCTTCATTGTGCGTATATCTTTCAATCTGGTTGTCGTCCGCACTATTAATGTACTTATCAGCACAATTTTTTTTAGCAAAATTAATTAGTAAAACATTAGTATATTAGTAAAGCATTAGTATAAAACAGTTAAGTGCGGAATAAGTATAACAAAGATTTTAGCTGAAAACACGATTTTAGCAAACAAATTTGCTAAAAAATAGTATGCCTGATTTACAAGACGTTTTACTAACTTTTGTACTAACTTATTTTATTGAGTTTTTTTTTGAGTGTGCCATTAAAATATTTTAACTGCCAATTTTTATTGCATTTTTTTAACTTTTTGGAAAGTCAGACGCCAGTTTTAAAGTTACAGATTCAAGTTAGATTTGATATTTTCTATTTGATATTTATATTAATGGTCAGATTTAATTATTTGCCTAACTTTTGCAATTATCGACAACTTTTTTTACTGAAATATATTGATTTATATTTGTTTTCTAAGATGCTCTTTATTTTCGCTGTTTAGTTTACGGTTAAATTTATCAAGTTAGATAATAATTTTTTTAAAGAAGCAAAAGACAAAAATGTGGAAATTAAATGACAAGAAATTCAAAATTTTTTAGTAAAATACAAAAAGAATAAAAATTATACAAGTGCGCCAGATTGAATTTCGCAGCAAGTTGAAATTTTTTTTTTAAATAAAGGGTCCGCCAAATAACTTTTTTTTTTAAATGCTATAAAAAAAACTACTGAATATTTTCTCAAATTTCTTTTTTTATTTGAAAGTACAATCCTCCCGGTTAATAATGGAAAATAATTTCATTCAAATGGCTGCCTCGGCTGGCCATGCAGTAGCCTACACGATCGGTCCAATTTTTAAGCACATTATCGATTGTGTGCAGCTGTATTTCCTCCTCTTCAATTTTTGTGAACAAAAATTCGTTCAACATGGCCCGATAACGATCGCCATTGACTGTAACGGCCACTCCTTGCTCATTTTCGGAGAAAAATGGCCCAATTATGCCTCTGGACCAAAATCCGCAATAAACAGTGACTCGTTTTGGGTGTATCGGCACACATTCTGCAACATTACCATGATTTTCAAAATAAAACTAATTATCTGTCAAATCAGACATGAGCTAAGTGTTACCATTCACGAAATAAGCACTAGTTGAAAAAAAAAAACGTTAGATGGCGGACCCTTTATTAATCGATTAAAAAATACTGTTAAATTATTGACAACACTTAGGAAATTATGTTGGTAAAGACGACTGCAATTGTAGTCAAAAACAAATGAAATTTCATTTAAAAAAAGGACGACTTACATTTCATTAAATTCAACTAACATTGTCATTTGTTTTTTAATGTTCAAAAAATGACTAACATTGTAGTAAAAATGAACCACATGGTAGTAAAAAATAAACCAATTTTTTTTTTTTTATTTTTTTAAATAACAAAAAACAACTGTAAAAAATGAATGTAAAATCATAAAACAGTCATTTGATGTGAGTTGTTTTTTTAAATGAACTACAATGTTAGTTAAAAATTTTATTTGTTCTACAAATGACTTACATTTACATTAAAAATAATGAAACTGCATTACAACCCAAACAACTACATATTTTTAAAGCAGAAGTTCCCTGAGTGAACCAATCGAAAAAGCAATATTTTGTTGTTTTTAGATTTTATTCAACTATTCGGTTGTTATTGTAAAATTCTAAAATATTACTGAGCCCAATGGAATTTCGCTCACTGTATGAGTTTAAAGAAAATTGAAGATTATGTTGTTGTTTTGTCTCTATCTAACTAATTATACGGCCTGGCCTATACAGTTTATTAGGAAATAACTTTTTCTCTAGTATAATAAAATAAACAACTCGAGCGATTTCTTTAACTTTCGCTTAATTTGTCTGTTTGAAGTTGTTAATTGTAATCGGTGTATTTAAAAGTATAATAAATTTCGATGATGAGTTAACAATGGTTTTATGTGAATTCATCCAACATTATTATAAATTATTCTTATTTCAAAATTAACGGATATTGCACTTAAACAAAAGCATCTTCTCATTAATTACAGTTATGGCTACCTACCATAAGCGTAACCACAACAAATTGATTAAGACTTTTAACAATTGTTTGTAGTTTTTGTTTCTTCTGTTTTCAACACAATAGAGTTGTTGAGGTTTTTTCATATTTCTTTTTTTTATCTGTTGTTGCAACAATTAACGCATTTGCATGATGATTTGCAAAGGTGCATTGTTGCAATAATAGCAACAATAACAACATCATGAAGATGTAAAAGAAGAAATCATAATAATAGTCGGTATTAATACTTAAACTAAGCTGACTCATAGCTACAACTACCACCTCAAGTAGTACACTCAGAAAATGTATGTGTCAGTCATTCATGTAGTTAACAGCAATTTGTAATTTTTAACAGCAATTGTAGTAATATTACTATGGTAAATATAAAATAACTATATTTGTCAGTTATTAAAAAAGTTCCTAATCAAAAACCATCGTATTTTAGTTATAGTTGTTTTGAGTAGTTATTTTTGGGACTTTAGCAAAAACCTGTAAGAAATTATGAAATGAATGCCAAAGTAAATTTTAAATACTTGTGTTATTATATTTATTTTATTTCTCTTCCTAAATAGTCTCATACAACATTCATTGAAATATGTAGTAATATTTTGTTAGTCGTTTTTTTATTGTTTTAATAGTTATATTTACTTACAATTTTTAGTATTTTTTATAAAAAATGTATTTGTAGTTGCTTAGCACTTGAACGCTCACAACACTTTTGTATTAACTAGATATGGGCATTTCCTTAGAGAGGTCAACCGTCACCGCCGAATTGAAAGTGTACAAATAGTCCATTCTGACTTGTATTATTAAAGTTAAATATTTAACAACTGCAGAGTTGCGTTCATGTTTTTAGTCAACTTTTTTTCATTTTCAATAACATTTTCTCTTAAATATTCAATTCTTTAAGAGCGATAATGCAAGTATACTCATATCTTAAAATATTTGTTACAACAAAAATTAACTCCAAAAAATGCAAAGAAAGTAAATAAAGATCAGTAAACGAGAAATTTTTGCTGTCATTGTCATTCTAATGTCACGTTCGTCATTGAAAAACAACATTTATTCTTATTAATTCTGCGTTGATGTTAGCAGGTGTTTAAAAATTTTAATTTAAATCAAGTTTGTTGTGAACAATTTAATATAAAAAAATCTAGGAATTATCAAGCAGAGTTAATTATTAAATAAATTTTAAACTTTGTCACGTCATCTTCGAATATTTTACTTTTGCATAGTAAAATATTGATATTTAAAACTATATATTTTTTTTTAAAACGCACGATGGTAAATGCATATTTTTGCATATTTTGCCTTAAATATATTATATTGATTATATATCTTTACCTATTTTGCTTTAAATGCACATTTTTAAAATTCATTTTTAGTTGCATTTTTCTTTGTTTCTAGAATAAAATTTTCAATTTTATTTTGTTTAGAGAAACAGTTTTAAGTGGATTTTTAAATGCGTATTTTTTAATATAAATTATTATACAATACAAATTATCTTTCAAATTTCATTACAATTGCTTAAAAATATGAAAAATAATTAATGTAAAATTACATCATTTTCACGTTTTTTTGTTTCTTTGAAACTCTTAAAATCCCCGTTTAGCTTTTTAGATGACTGTTGTGATAAAAGCTAAGAAAATCAATACTTATCAAAATACACCGATCACAAACTCCGACGTTTAACGGTCACTTTCTTTATTATAAAACCTTTTCGTTTTTAATATAATCAAAAATCAAATTTAATTGCATATTTTTTAATATTAACTGCATATTTTAAGATTTTTAATGCATATTATAGGCTCTTTTTTAAGTGCATGAAATTCCTGTCCCTGATAATAACTTTTAAACAACTTTTAAAACAATTATTTAAATAAGTTAGCAAAAACTTCTGCTCTTTTGTATCACAGAAAATTTGTTTATTAAATTGTTTGTAAACAATTTTTTTTAAAATATTTAATTTATATTTTGTTAAATGATTTGACAAGTTTTTAAAATTGTAGTTATAAAACCAGGGATGGCAGGCAATACCGCTAAAATACAAAATTCAAACTGAATATCGTTATCCCCAAAATACCGTTACCGAAATAATTGAAATACCATTATCCGTTAAATATCGTTACCGATATAACTAAAAATAGCAATATCCTTAGAATACCGTTGCCAAAATAACTAAAATACCGATATCGCTAATATACCGTTACCAAAATAATTGAAATATCGTTATCCTTAAAATACCGTTACCAAAATAATCTGACAAAATCAGAAAAATAATTGCTATAAATAGATATATATTTTTCCAAAGCTTGATCATAAAGTTAGTTTTTAGAATTCGGGCATAATGGGGCTAAAATTATCGATGTGCATTGACATTACCTGAATAACTAAAATAACGTTATCCTTAAAACAACGTTACCGAAAGAACTGAAAACCCGTTATCGCTAAAATAACGTTACATCGTTACCCAAAATACTGTTACCGAAATAAACGAAAATAGCCTTAGCCTTACCTTTACCTTTACCGATACCCGCATCGAATAGGTTACCATCCTACATGGACACATATTTTTGGAAGGTTATAATTTTTTTTAAATTAAATTAGAAAAATTTTCACTGAATTTAGAGATTTTTTATTGATTAAGAAGATGTCGTAATTGTTAACCAATTTTTATAATTTTTTTAATCCGTCTTTAAGTCTACCAAAATGATTACAACTCTAATCACTTTTTAGCAATAAAACATTCTAATTTCGGGGGTTTGGTATCAGAAATATAATGGAAAAATTATTTGAAACGTGGAAAAAAAAAATTCTCGCTGGAAAAAAAAATTTTCAAACAAAACCAATAATATTTCAAACCATTTGTCATTTTTAATAGAAAATGAAAAAACTTGTTTATTTACGAAAATAATCAAAAGTATTTCTGAAATTTGATAAAACGCATTTATTTTACCTAATTTCATGATATCAAACTATCTAAAAACCATAGAAAAACTGTTATATTCTTGTGAAATCTTAAAAATTTTAAATCTTTTATCTATAGAAAATGCTTTATGTTCCAAATAATTTTTTTAATTATATAAAATATCAGATTCCGTGGAATTTTTTAAATTGCCATTTCATTTTCATTTTTAAAATATTTGTTTTTGATAAATTTTATTCCACAGAAATTTATAAAAATTTTAAAGAATTTTTTTACATAAAAATTTTTGGTTCTAGCTTCAAATATTTTTTAAAATTTTTTGGAAAAAGAATTGTGTAATTTTATCTCTAAATATTTCTACGCTTTTAGAAATGTAGAAGCCTTGTTCTACACTCATAAAAAAAGCCCGTATAAACAGTTGAAAATTCAGCTACGACAACAGAAAATAGTACCTGAATTTGCGCCAGCAGTATTTTCAATGAAGTTGAGAATCATGTTCTGCTAAATTTACACTCAAAAAAATAAGTTAGTAGAAAAGTTAGTAAAACGTCTTGTAAATCAGGTATACTATTTTTTAGCAAATTTTTTTGCTAAAATCGTGTTTTTAGCTAAAATTTTTGTTATACTTATTCAGCACTTAACTGTTTTATACTAATGCTTTACTAATATACTAATGTTTTACTAATTAATTTTGCTAAAAAAAAATTGTGCTGATAAGCACATTAATAGTGTGGACGACAACCAGATTGAAAGATATACGCAGAATGAATTAGATGTCGCGGCATGTCAAGATGTAGTAGAGAAGAGGAAAATGATACTAAAAAGTACAACTCTAATAAGACATATAAAAAAATCAACCATGGAAGTTTTTGTATCTATTTTTCATACATAAAACAAAATTGAGGATTAAAACAACTTAAATTTTGCGTTGTCACCGGCTTGTGAAAATAATTGTCTATTAATTAAATAAAAGACAAAATAAAATATTTAAATTTAATATGTATTTCTAAACTAAATGTTTATAGATTAAGAATCTAGTGTGGTCAAATTGCAAGCAAACATATACAGACATGTAGTGGCGTTGTGGTGTAATGGTTAGCGCGTTGGACTTTTACACAGAAGGTCCCGGGTTCGATCCCCGGTGCCGGCAACATCAAAGTAATATGTATGAGTTTTTTCTATCCCTCATACGTATCGCAACGTCCACCTTCGGTGTTCCCATAGCAATTAACCCCACCGAAGTAAAATAATGAATCAGGGCTATGAACCAAAAAGCTTCAATAAGTTCGCCAACTCTACATCAGGTGGCGAGCAACAACTGTTCTAAGATTTATCATCTCGCGCAATTACAGTGTTGCCATGTCTGAAGCCCTTCATCTTTCCCCACCTTTCATCTCTATACTATCCCTTTCCAAAGAAAGCAACACATTAAAAATATAGGAAGTATTTCCTGAGTGTTGCCTCTCTTTAAAAAAAAAAGAGTAAAGCGAAAGACAAAGACACACATCTTAGGTAGATTTTTATGGTTCCCTTTTCTTATTGCAAAAAAGGGTTGTTTTTTTGTTTCGTTTGTATTTGTTTATTTTTTCGTTTCGTTTCTATAATTATATTCGGCAGTTGCGTCCTTTAAAAGATAGCATCATTTAGACAATCATTGATGTAAGTAATTGAAAGACAATTTTTGTTATGTTATATATATTTATTTCTATATATTTTCAGATATTAAATTAATTCATGTGGTCAATGTGGGAAAATGAAAATTTTTATATTTCGCAATTATTGTAAATTATTTTTAAAAGAATCACAAAAGATTTTGCTGACATTAGCAATTTTTTTGCAAGCACCCTCCTGACTAAAATTTTGCTGACACAGCAAAATTTTTTGCTGACTTTACAAACTTTTTTTTTTTTTGAGTGTAGGTGACCTATATTTTAGGTTGAAATACAATAATTTAGATGAAGTTTTGTTAAATGAAAATAAATCAGTTGAAATCAGCACATGTTTTATTTACCCTACTACCCTCCGACCTCCAATCCGAAAATTTTCAAGCCTCTGTCATTTCGCACACTCGCATATTTTCATGAAATGAGCCAAGGAATACGCTGGTGAAATTCGGCGGGTCGTGACTGAATCACCCTGTATATATGACCATATATATACCTCCATATATGACTATATATGAGTCCTTTTTCAATATATTTAATTGCAATTATGTCCATATATAAAACATATATTTCCATATTTGGCCATATACACAACCATATATGTCCATGTATGAACATATTTGTACATATATGAACTTTTTAACCAGGAAGATATTAATTTGGTCAAAAATATTGTAAGATCTAAGATTTCGTTTTTATTAAGAAGGTTGTACGCACTTGATCCATATCTGCCGCTTCGTAGTAAAATTAAAGTTGCAAATGCTTTGTTAATGCCACATATACTGTACTGTGCTGAGGTGAGGTGATTTCAGGAACAACAGCTGGTGAATTTAGTAGATTTACTAAAAATTTTAATAGAATAATACGTTATATTTTCGGATTAAAACTTCGTAATCAGGTTACACCATACTTTAAAAAATTTCTTAGTTGCGATTTTGAGAACTTTATTGGTATGAGAACATTGATATATTTTTACAAGTTAATCATAACTGGTTTTCCTAACTATATTGTACAAAATTTCCATTTCTCGCATTCTATAAGAAATCCTCAAATAATATTCCCCCGCATTCATACTGGCTTTTTTGATCGCTCATTTAATGTAAGATTAATACGATTGTGGAATGCTTTAACTAGAGACTTGAAGTGTTTTTCATATTCGCCTCAGGTCTTTAGGCGAAAGCTTGAAGAACATGCCAAAACTCATAACTAGGGCAACCAAAAATATGCTCTAAAAATTAGTTTTAAACGCCTAAAATATGCATTGAAAAAACACTTTTAAGCGTTAAAAATATGCTTTATAAAACGCAAAATATGTTCATAAAAAATTATATATATTTTTTTTAATTTGAAAATATGAACAAACGTAACAAATAAAATTAACCACCAACCAGATTAAATAAAATTCCATTATATTTTAATTTAATTCCAAAATGAAACCAAAAAATAACAAAAAGTGTCATAAAAAATTCAAACTGATTAGAATACAAAATAAAAGAGTACAAAATTAATTTAAATTATTGTTGCAATAAATGACAAAGATTTCGTTCAAATTTTGAAACAGGAAGCTTTGTCTGTTTGATCGTAAAACGCGCTTGTACATCGAGAAAGTTCTTTCGACATCAACGGAAGTAATTGGTGCAAATTTGAAAGCTAACGTTTCTCCAATGGTATACTTTTCTGTTACTGCATTTTGGACGGATACTCCAGTCAAACTTGCTGAAATATTCTTCAATAAAGCAAAACCACAGTTCTTTTCAATTACAGTAGCAAGTTTTTTTTAATAATGTCGGCTGCCTGGCCATTTATGACGTTAATTGCTTAAATAGCGTCTGTTACCACCTTAATCTGCACAGCAAGTTGTAGTCCAGAAGTTTCTAGTTTAGTTATTGATGCTTCAAGAAATCGATAACTTGATGCAATAAAAAGTTAAATCAGCTTGGATTGTGCTGTCACGTAGAAGGTCTTGCGATATTTTTATTGAGGCTGCCTCCTCAATGTGCAACGCATCAAAAACTCGCACAATCTTTTCATAGTTGTGTGCATAGTAGTTTACGGCCGTGAGCTAAGTTCCCCATCGTGTGGTTATTGGTTGAGGAGGAAGTGGGAGCCCAGGTTCTAGATCCTTAAAATCTCTACTCTAGACGCAGCCTTCAAAAATACTTTTTTTACATTTGCAATTAACCTATCGACGTTAGCATACAGGCCTCATATTTGCTCACATACTCGGTGCAGTCCGTGAGCAAGACAAGTCAAATGAGTTATTTTTGGGTAAAATGTCTGTATTGCCCGGGCCGCATCTGATATAAAAAGCAGAATCAAATCTTTATCAAAGTTTTCACCTAAAAGCTTAACTGAGTCGTCAAAAAGCCGAGCAATAGTGGTGTAATTTGCTTTGTCCAGCTGTGCAGTATTCAATAAAAATGTTTGTTTGGCGATCAGCTCATCGGGATCTAAAATTCCAATGATGACATTTGCCACATATCTCTGAGCTACATCAGTGGTCTCATCAATTGACAACCACAAAAAACGATTGTTGATGTAAAAATTTGTAAAATATGCCATATAATATGAAAAAATATTAAAAATGCAAAAATATGCATTTATGGTGAAATATGCAAAAATATGCCATTTTGCCATTTTGTTCTAAATTTGATGATTGGGATAATTATCTAGTATCAGTTTTAGACTATCGAGAAAAAACATGCATTTGCATGAAATTAGTTGCCCTACTCATAACTTAATTTAATCTTTTTCCCGTTTTATTTATTTATTTATTTTTTTGCTACGATTAAACTGAATCCACTAATTATTTGTTTATTTAAATAATAATTTAAGCATTATCTGTATTTTTTCTTAAAATTTTAGTTATATATTAAATTATTTTTATGTGTAAGGTATAGTTTATATTTTATGATGTTGTTACTGTAGTAGCCTTAATTAACTGTATATGGGCCTAAGGGCTCGGTTAAGTAAAATGAAGAAATAAAAAAAAAAAAAAAAAAAGTGGTTTACCTAGCCTTATATAACAAAATTGTTAGCTAATGCGACGTTAAAAAGTTATTATTGTTCAAAAATAGATCTAAAAATCTAATTTTAAAGCTTAACAACTTTTAAACGGGTGGCTACACCCAGAAAAAAGAATGGTTGGAATTCGGTCAAAACCATTAAAATTTATGTGATAGGACGTTTTTCATTAGAAATTGCCTATAATCGATTAATAAAGCAAAAATTTTATACTAGCAATTAAAAAGAGGAAACAGGAACTAAAAAAAATTCTTATATACAATTATTGGTATTTCCAATCAAGTTTTCAAATAAAATTCGGTTAGTAATTGTGCACTATAGAAGCAACCATTTATTTAGTGAAAATGCAAAAAGAATTGTACCAGCAAACAAATTTATTGAAAAATTGTCGATAATCAAAAGTGGTAATTGCAAATATACAACTAAATTAGGGTTTTGGTAGAACCAATCGAATTGTGGATTGCATTGATTATAAACGCAACTAATGATTGGTAACGGCAAACGAATTTTAGAATATGTTTGTTTTCCTAACAAAATATTAAAATTTTAAATTGTGCGCCCCGGTGGGCTAGTTGGTAGCGTGCTAGCTTATCAGTGCGTGGGTCGTGGGTTCGGTTCCCACCAGAGGCACTGGTCTGTTTTCTCTACAACACGCCGAAGGCCATAGTAGCTAGTGCTCGGTTAGGGTAATAAGATATAATTTGTAATTATATGATTATTAATTAATAAAAAAAAAAAAATTTAATTTCGCACTCAGCATTTTTAAGTGTTTGTGGTGTAATGGGTAGACCGGCAGCCAATTACTCCGAGTTTCCGCCTTCAAATCCAGGAAAAGCTTATTTTTTTTAATTAAAATAAAATACTAAAATGTTCAAAAATCCAATAATTTAAAGAAAATTAAAAGCAATTATGGTGCAATGAGTAAGACAGAAGGCCACGGTTCAATACTTGAAAAATCAAAAAAGTTTTTTTAATTTCAATAAAATTTTGTGGCACATAATAATATTCAAGTGGAATATAATATTGAATGAGACGACTGAATATTAGCTTCGACGACTAACAACATAATTTAATATGAAGATAGTTGTCGTAAACGCCAGAATTCGATTGACAACAAATTCGGTGGCCACAACTGAGACTATTTTCTGGTTGTTTATATCGGATAATTTTATGCCGTTTTCTTTTGATTGAATTTATTTTGCATTGTGTGTATTAAAACTGAAGAAATTTTAAATATTATGTAAAACATATAAAATTAACTATATAATTTTTCAACAGGTCGCAATAAATCAAACTATTTTGAAGCACTTTCTTTATGCAAAAAGTTTCTGAAAAATTGTGATATCCCAAAGTTAGAAAATGTATTTTGTTTTGACATAAAAACTCTGGAATCTTGTTTCTGGTTAAACTTTACTTAAGTTAAATGGTTTTAGTCCTCAGCTAAACATTTTTTTAGACTTTGAAAATTACCATATGGATCAAAGCCAATTTTGTCTACAAAAAAAATTTGTAGTGTGCACAATTCCGAAAAAATATTTTGGCTTCCCTAATAAATTCTTGTCCTGTTATATATATTATTCATAAAAAAAACTTCTAACATTTTTAGTAAAATATTAAAAATTCTATATGATTCTGTAAGGTTAGCGTTAAAAATTTGTCTGCTTAATATGTAGGTTTTCACGTCACTTATCTTAAATAGCAATAAAATGTTCAGTAAAAATCAGCAAAATAGTTAATGAAAATGTTATTGCTATTTTAAATTGGTTTTACCGACATAATTTTGTTAGTGTAAAAGTATATACTGTTAACAATCAGAAGTTATGTATAAAAGAGGAAAACATTTGCATAAAGTTTTTTATTTTTTTTGTCTGCTTTTCTAGCAAATAATGAAATAACACTTGATAAATTTTTTTATTTTTTTATTTTTTTATATTTTTTTATAAATTATTAAAACAAAAGAAATAATTTTGCAATATCACACAGTAAAATCTATGTATGTAAGTATTTATACATATTTCGGTATAATTAAACACGAATATTTAAAAAGTTTATTAAAATAAGATAAAAGATATCATGTTTTGCACAATCTTAGTTTGGATTTGAATTTGGTCATTCTGAAAATAGTATAAGCAATCACTTGTCATATAGCAGATGCTTTTTATGACATTATTTTGCTGTGTTGTTTTCTCAAAATCTACTAACAAGGAAACTGCACATTTGAATGAAACTTTTATTTGCTGTAAAGGACACCAAAATATTAGACAGGTATTTTTTTAAGTAAGCAATCTCTGGTTTACGGGTTAAAAGGAGGGATCAAAAATGCCCCAATTTGATGTTTATTTTAATATATTTCTCATGTAAGTTATTAAACTTTAGGCAAATTGGGTATCAAATGAAAGGTATTGCATCCAATGGTGCATTCATCAAATACGTGCATGTCCTAACATTTTTGTTATTTAAAAAACAATAGCACAATTTCGAATACCACATATGTATGGAAATTTTTTGTTAGATTGTGGTCAAATTAACATATCGCTCATTTACTTCAAGACTGTCACAAGTCAAAAAAATGCAGATTTATTAGTTATATCATGATTTACATTGTGTAAAAATTTCATATTAATAGCATGTATACTTTTCGAGATAGAGGATTATATATTTTATTTTTTCTTTAAAATGGGCGCAAAGAGTATATACTTCATAGAGAAACTGTGGTACTCATGGGCCCCTCGATAATTAGCGAATCCGCACACAACTCTCACTAAAAAAACGTCGCAGTCAGTGCGGGGGTCGTGGGTTCGATTCCCACCAGAGACACTGGTCTGTTTTCGCTACAACGCGCCGAAGGCCATAGTAGCTAGTGCTCGGTTAGGGTAATAGTATATAATTTGAAATTATATGATTACTAATTAATAAAAAATAATAAAAAACGTGACCAAATAAATAGAGAAATGGTCGAGCGAGGCAGATATGAATTGAAAACTTTAAACTAGTTTTCTGCAAAATCGTGTTTGTTGAGTTATGTCACTCTTGCAGTAAATGAGCGATATAATAATGCTTTTTTAATTTTGGTAATCGTTCGGCTTTAATCAAAGAGTATATTGAAATAGAGAGACTACACTTTCCACGCCTCTCAACAACAAAATGCCGAACTCGGGCAAGCAAATGAAAACATTTTTTTACACTAAAAACTGATTGCAACATGTTGATAAAAAATTGTTACTTAAAGCACTTACTTTTGTTTTGCTTATATTTTGTTATTTTCTATTAAAAATTAATATATTGGTAGCGATTCCTATTCTCACTTTCACCATTCACCTCAGTTTTCGAACCTTATTTTCTCTCAAATAATACAAATTTATAAATTTTTTATTGTCCAATCGTCTTTATAATAAACAAATATTTAAAAACCTGAAATCAAAATGGGACTAATTATTAACACTCGGGAAATAATGAGATTCGAAAATTGAGGTGAATGGTGAAAGTGAGAATAGGAATCGCTACCATTTTAATTTTATCTTGCCGATTTTTTAATTAATATTTGAAATAATAAAAATTTTATTAAATTATTTTTTTTTTGAAAACATGATACAAATTAATTTACACTTTTAAATTTCTGCAACATGTTTTTATTTGCTCGGTGCGAGTTTACGAACAAATTAAAAGAGAGCAGATAGAGCGACACTGACCCACAGCTTTAACTCTACTTTTCCCGAAGAGTTTTTATTACCCATAATTTAAATATTTCATATATGTGGTAACCCTGGTATGGGTATTAAAGTTTTGTTTTCTCGAATACTTCAATACTGCGTACAAAAAAATCTTAGTTCTTAAATTTTAGGTATGTTTTCATATAAAGTTATAATTTTTTTACCCCCTTTTTACCCCAAAACATGCGATTGCTCACCTAAAAAAAAATATGTGTCTTATATTTTTTTTCCTCAACAACATATCCAAGATTCACCACTGTGATGTTTCCATCTAAGTTGACTTAAGGGACTTAAATAATTATAATATAATGGTTGATTACTAAGAAGACAAGAATGGAGCAAAATTGATTATTAATAGGTTTTTTGTTAAAGTTCTGCCTATTATATAGGCTCTAGCTTTTCTAAAACTTCGGGTTCTGATGAGATCTTTAGCCAGATCGAAATACTAGTATCAACATAGCTAATATGTTTGATTTGCTTTATTTTTGTAAATATACGGAGGTTGAAAGCTCGTTATAAATTGAAAATAACATAAAAATAATCTCGATGTATATAAAAACAAAAAACTAATATAGCTGTAAAAAATATTACTTGAGCCAGAGTACACTAAAAATTTTTTATATAAATAGAACATTTTTGGTCTTCAAAGTTTAGTAACGTCATGATGCTTGTTAGGAAAAGACCTAACCACGTGGTTGATTACTAAGAAGACAAGAATGGAGCAAAATTGATTATTAATAGGTTTTTTGTTAAAGTTCTGCCTATTATATAGGCTCTAGCTTTTCTAAAACTTCGGGTTCTGATGAGATCTTTAGCCAGATCGAAATACTAGTATCAACCTAGCTAATATGTTTGATTTGCTTTATTTTTGTAAATATACGGAGGTTGAAAGCTCGTTATAAATTGAAAATATAAAAATAAAAAACTGAAGAATTTTTTCGTTATAAAATTTGTTTTGCAATAGAAAGACACAATATTAAATATCTTTTCAAAAACTATAATTTGTAATGCGCACCACCATGGCAACCCTTTTGGCCATTTCTTTACAGACCTATTTTATAGAAGACAAAATTGGGTGCCATCATGTCATTTAGTCCCTTACGTAGCTGGATTTTTAAATTTTTAATTTGCAATAAAATGGTACGAGAGTAAATTCAAAAATTAATTAAACACCCGTTGTTTATTATTCAATAAAAACTAGTCAAAAATTTAAAAATGTCTCTACGACAGGGATTTAGTCCTCTACAAAACAAAAAAAAAACTATTGAAACCCTGTCCATTCGATTTTCTATAAGTTGTTTTGAGAAAAAGACATTTAAAGTAGAGATGGGCACGTGAGCATATTTTTGCGTGATTCGCGCAAGTGAGTGAGTGTGAGTAGCAAAAATTTGTTCGTGAGTGAGTGTGCGTGAGTCAAATTATTGCGTGATTGATTGTGCGTGATTGGAATTTTTCCGTAGTGAGCGTGAGTGAGTGTAAGTCAAATTTAACTCACGTGCCCATCTCTAATTGAAAGTAAATATCACACAAGTAAAGTATAGAGCGAGGAATGTGTTTTGAAATTTTATTAGGGGAGGGGCATAAATGGGAAAAGTCTCTCCCTTAAAGTTCTAGCCAAACCGATGAAGTTAGATGGGATTTTCGAAACTCATAAGGGAGGAACAAAAAGGGGTAGCCCTTGGAGGCCCGCCTTTGCTGTTTTTTTAAAAAATTTTATTTTAAATACATATGTGCCAAATCACAAATAAAATACCTTTTGAAACTTTCGACAGAAACATTGTAAAAATTACGCACAGAGAAATAAAGTGCCAACTGAATTGCAAACTGTATTTTAATGGTAACAACTTATAATTTCAGTTAGTACAAAAATATTTACATTAGATTTTTGAATATTTTGGTTGTTGCAACTTAAATTCAGTTGAATTAACCAAACTTTGTTGTGAAAACTAACTTTCGTAATAACCGAATTTGAGTCGTAGTAACCAAATTTTAGTTGGCAAATAGATAAATTTTTCTATGTGTGTAGGGCTCAAAAGTGGAAAAGTCTTCCTCTTATGGCCTGCCTAAACCGCTGAAGTAGGAAAATTTAAATTTAGATAAATGTTCATGAGGATTATAACTTTTTTATACAAAATTTTTACCTATAGTGGTTATAGGTAAAAATAGAATATGAAATTTTTCACATTTTTACATTAAAGTTGCATTAATGAACCAAAATTACTGCACAACATGTTTCAAATTTGTTGTAATGTGCTAGTTGTTCTGAGAATTTTTCGAAATTCGCGAAAACAGTCCAATTAAAAACGTTTGTGTCCTTTAATATCGAAAGGTATTGTTGAAATCTAATTTCTTTAAAATTTTAGCAAAATATTAATTTTTAATTTATTTAAACAAAAAAATTGTGTCGAACTTCAAGCAATATGCGGAAACGTTTTGAAAAACGCGAAAAAATAACATTGCGTTTTTTTTACTTTTTTTATGGACTTTACAAGGGAGGAACTAAAAAAATATGTTTCTCTCTTAACGTCCCAATTTCTAATATAATTCTATAATAATTACGTATAATTACGATTTAATAGAGTAAAGGTTAAAAAGTTTAATGGCCTATGCAAAGCCTTTAAGTTTGAAATCTAAAGCTTAAAATTTAAACATCACTTAGGGAACTTCTGCTTTAAAAATATGTAGTTGTTTGGGTTGTAATAAAGTTTCTTTATTTTTAATGTAAATGTCAGTCATTTGTAGAACAAATTCAATTTTTTACTAACCTTGTCGTTCATTTAAAAAAAAACAAACCACATCAAATGACTGTTTTATGATTTTACATTAATTTTTTACAGTCGTTTTTTGCTATTTTTAACTACATTTGCAGTGGTCTTAACCTATATAGTATTTTAAGTGATCCACTTCAAGAGTTTTAACAAAATTCATTAAAAGAGAAATTTTCGGTGAAAAATTATTAAATTTTCTTCTAATTCCGATATAAAAAACTATCTATAACGTCCTTTTAAGTTCGTATATTATAAAAGTTTTTTTATTAAAGACATTCAAATCATGTTTTTTTAAAGTTAAAAAGTTGTGAAATGTACTTGAGAAAATCAACAGCAATTTTCATATTTTTTAATTGATATGACTCATTTGAATTAAAAAAGAAAAAGACTAGTAAAAAATAATCTCATAACCTCGTATACGATTAAAAATACTATTCAAAAATACCGTATGTTAAAATTATTTTCATAATTTTGCAACATGAGATTTTTAATTAAAATTGTACTCTATATGTAGATTAATATATTATCTGGAAAAAAAAATATTTTTAAGTTTATTTTACAGATTAGCGTTTAAACAATAAATAAAAACGACCTTCAATACCGTGAGATTTGCAGTACAATGTAAAATATATCTACGAACTGTATGTGGACCGGTAAAGATCAGGTAACACAAAATACAAACTTACAATAAACTGATGGTTGGTTTTACAATTACAACTTGTGTCAGATATGCGATAGCAACAAAAAAAAAAGGAGACGGTATAACGGAGTGAGTATAAATTGCATGACATACAATGGCACGGTCACCTGTTTGTATACCCTACGACGCATGAGTAACAATGATCATTCAATTTGTGTCATTAAACGGGCTTAAACTAGATGGTTTTCAATACCCTGTTTAACTTTATTAGGAGTTTAAATATTATTCGACACCTCATCTTTGTGATACATCATTTCTAATAAATACACACATAGAAATAAACATGTAAAAATATAAGAAAAAAGCTACTAAAAATTAGTTAAAATTACATTGCCGAAAAACTGACAAAATTAGCTGATATTATTTGCTAAAAAATTGTAGTTTGCTAATTTCAGAAGGACAGATTCTTATTCGCTTAAAAAAAAAAACTTTAAAAATTTCAAATTTGTTTTATATTTAGAAATTTTTTGCTGATTTTAATAGATTAGTTGTTACTTTCAATTAACTAAAATTAAGCTCAAATATAACTAAATATTTGTATATTCAACAGATTTATTTTTACCATTCTTATCTTACTTATATTTAGCAAAAAAAATCTGCTAATTTTAGCAGTTTTTTCTCCCACGTAATTTTTAACTAATTTTTAGTAGTAGTAGAAAAATGTTTACTAATTCTTTTCTATTAGTGTTGGAATATAAATTTCACGGGATATTACAACTTTTCGAATGTCTTTGAATAATAGCCTTTTTTTAATAATTCTTTTAAAACTAAAACTCAGAAAGGCGTACTCTCAAAAATGTTGGCAGTAGAATATACTGACAGAAGAAAATACTGATAGTTAAAACAACTGTAAATACAGTAAAAAAGCGACAAAGATTATTGCCATTAAAATAACTAAAAATATTGTTATTTTTAACTTGTTAATGTTATTTAAATAGGTGACAATTTTTTTTTTTTTCAAAACAACTGGAAAAAATTTATAAAAAAAATCCTGTTTTTTAACTGTTAATTCTTCGGTAATTTAAAAATATATTTTAATAAAAAAAAATTATTTCGATTACAACAAACAATTGTATTTACTACATTTTACTTAAAATGACAGTTATTTTTAGCGGTTGAAATAGAAACTAATAAATTGAGCAAAAATAACTAACAATGTAGTAAAAATAACTGAGAAATTTATATTTAAAAAAATTTTAAAACAACTGAAAAACTTGGTAAAAACTATTATATTTGAACAGTTAATTTTTCGATATTTTAAAAATATACTTTAATAAAAATAAGTTTTTTTCGATTATAAAAAAAAAAATTTTAAATCCTACATCCTAATTTAAATGTAAAGTCAAAACTCCAAGTGGTAATGGAGTTATTATGTTTTTATGCATTGGAGATACAAAACATTTTTTTTAATTGTTATTTGCAAACTATGAATATATCGCACACCCAGTTCAAATGTGACTCAACTCAAAATTTTTTGGTTTTATATGCTTGAACTGTGCACAATATACTTGTTTATCTATAAAAAAAAAATATCAGTGTATTTTGTTGTTGTTAACTGTTGCTAAAACACAGTTATGTCTATCTTTATGTTTCAATTTGTATGAAGTTGCAAATATTTTTTTTCGATTTCTGAAAAATGAAAACTTTTGAGTTGAGTCGCTTTTGTAATAGGTGTGCGATATGTAAAATATAATAAAAACTCGATGAAAATTTGACTTTTTTTTAACAACTAACAAAAATTAAGTTTTTACTGCAGAAATACTGTTTTGGTAGTTGTTTATTAAAATACTAAAATAACTACTTCAAACAACTGTTACAAAAATACAGTATTTTTCTTCAGTTGTTTATTATAATAACTGTCATAATAGTTGGTTCGTATTAGTTTATAAAAAATGACTGCAATTATATTTAAAAACAACTACACTCATTGAAATAAGCCTGTAAAAATAGCATAAAAAGCTACTGAAAATTAGTTAAAAATGCTTTGCAGAAAACGCTGCTAAATATTAATAAAATAGAGACAGCAAAAATAAATCTGTTAACTCTACAAAACTTTAATTAAATTCGATGTGAGTTTTAGTTAATTGAAAATATAATTTTACTCTGTAAAATTAGCAAAAACTTTTACTAAATACTTGTGAGCTCAAAATACCAAACAAAACCTGTAATATTAGAATGCAAATAACAGTTTATTTTGCTAAAATCAACAGAAATGTTTGCTAAAAATTGTAGATTGCTGATTTAATAAGGGCAGACTTTTATTTGCATTAAAAAAAAACTGAAAAAAACCTTTTAAAATTTCACATTTTAAATGATTTTTTTTTGTCTACTAATATTTAGTAAATTTTTTTGCTGATTTAAGCAGATTATTTTGGTTACTTTCAATTAAATAAAATTTAGCTCAAATATAACTAAATATTTGTAAATTCAACAAATTTATTTTTTCTATTCTTATATTACTAATATTTAGTAAAAAAAAATCTGCTAATTTTAGAATTTGATTTTTAACAAATTTTTAGAAGCTTTTTTTTTTGCTATTTTAACAGGTTTACAAATGTGGTAACTGAAAAACTTTTTTGAGTGTAGGGTAATTGGAATAGTGTACATAATGGTATATTAAATTTAACCCAAATGATTATAAACTCTCTGAATTGTCACCATATTGGAAAAATCATTTAATACAGTTACCAATAACTATATATAGAGTCTAGATTATTCCAATGCAAATGTTTACTGGTGAACTCTCGTTATATGCAGCCGTCGCACAGTGTGCCGAAGCCCAAATCTAGCAGGACTAAAAATATTTTATGACAATTATTTAAATTTTTGCTGTCGCTGAGCTCGAAAATTTTTTTATAAATGTCTAGTTCAATTATTTAAGAAAATTCGATGGGGTCCGCTATTGCGAAATTAGTTAAAATAAAGTTTTCGTATGAACGAAACAAATATCCGCCAGTTTTATGTTTTTGTAGTTTATGATTACGAAAACAGGGGTTCTAAAATAAATACTAATCAGTTGCTTTTTTAAAACACAGTAAAGTACAGCTATTCCGAACAAAATATATGGCAAATTTTGAAAAACTTATAACAAAAAAAATGTATTAATGCCATTAGGATTAAAAATGCGTTAAGAGAAATAAACGTAGGTAATTTGTTGTATACAGTAGAGCTTAGATACTGTATACAAAAAGATCAGCTACTGTATACAAATAGACCATTAAAATGGCTGGTGGCCTAAACCATGTGAATACATATATGTTACAAATGAAACAAACAAAAAATGTGAAGTGAAAAAAATCTTTAGATGAAAACTTTTTTTTGTATATAAAAAAGAAATTGTGTGGTGAAAAAAACATTTTTGAGGTGAAAAAAAAAGTTGTGGTGAAAAAATATTTTAGTTGAATTTAAAATGTTATTCAACTCTAAGCGTCTCTGGTGAAAAAATATGACACAACATTTTATATACCAGACATACACATTTTGTATGGAATTTGTATGGAAAATTTAGTAGTACCTTCACATTGTCACTCATAACTTTTAAGCCGCTGGACCGATTTTGCTCAATTTCAATACCAAACTTTTCGGAAGGATGTACATCAATCTAGGTAAAAATGAGTAGTCTCTATCGCCATTTCAACAGACAGCCGGACATCGCTAAATCGGCTTAAAATTGAATAAGGATCAATAATACTTAATGGGGTCTTAGACCTATATTTCGATGAGTTACAAAACGCAATGGCAAACTTATCACACCTCATCACATATGGTGGAGGAAAAAAAATAAATGCGATCAATTTCGTTGTTATATTATAAAATTTGCCATATACTTTGTTCGAAATAGCTTAATTCCACTATGTTTTATAAAAGCAACTGATTAAAATTTAATATTATAAACAACTGATTTCAACAGATTTAATTTAAAAGAATTTCGCAATAGCGAGACAAAACTCATTACATTTATACTATATAAAACACTAGCTGACCCGGCAAACGTTGTTTTGCCTTAAAATTTTATTTGTATTAATTAGCTGACCCGGCAGACGTTGTCCTGCCTAACATTTTATTTAAGGCTAATAACTTTTCTATAAATATACAGAGGACAAAAACATTAACTTTTAAACAAAATGGGGCGTGAAAGGAGGCGTGGCGTATGAAACGTTTATATCTACCTTGCTGGAGTATATAATGTGGAGTATATAGTGGGCGTAAAAGTGGGCGTGGTCAAAAAATGTAGCCTATTAATCATGTCAGAGTCGCAGTTAAATGCTGTAAAAGTTTTAGGAAGATCGGTCCAGAGGTCTGGTCTCCTATAAGATACAAACAAACAAATAAACAAACACACATTCCATTTTATATATGTATTGAAAGCAGATTAATTATAATTTAAGGTAAAATAGGGCGAAAAAGGGGGATTTGGTAATAAAAAAATGTATGGCTACCTGACCTGTAGATAAAAAAGTGTATAAAACTTTAGGTAAATACATATTACAAATAAAGTATTTTGTATAGCAAACATTGTTAGTGGTATAAGTATCTGAATTTAAAAAAGGGGGCGGTGAAGTGGGCGTGGTTCATAGTTATATGGCGACGTTACAGTATTAAGAGCAATATACTACCAAATAAAAAAAAATCCGTTGGAAGGAACAAATTTGTACAGAGAACAAAAAGTTTAAAACTTTCAAACAAAATTTGGCGTGACAAGGGGAGTGAAAGGGGGCGTGGCGTAAGAAGTGTTTATTTCTACCTCGCCTGGAGTATAATGTGTATACAATTTGAAGTAAATCTGTTAAAAACTATATGGTAGCAATTACATAATTTAAAAAAGTGGGCGTAAAAGTGGGCGTGGTCGAATAAATGTACCCTATTAATCATGCCAGAGTCCCAGTTAAATGCTGTGAAAATTCGGTCCAGAGGTTTGTTCTCCTATAAGGTACAAACAAACAAATAAACAAACACACATTCAATTTTATATATATAGATAGAAGAAGATGTATGTGTTTGATAAGGTGTTACCAGAATGGACATGCCCTTGTTAAAATAATAGGGTTTGTAATAGGTAAGTAATCAGTTACCGAAATTAATTTCTTATTTTCAAACTTATTATCATGTAATAGAAAAGTTTTGCTGGGATATTTATTAAAACATTTGTTGGTATTTGCTTTTTTTAGCTTATTTTTTAAAAAATAGGTACTTTTTTGACTTTTTTTATTAAAAATTAAGCTTATTGTAGCTTTTTTCTTATAAAATAGAGCTTTTTTGCTATTTTTTAGCAATTGGTATTTGGAAGTATTTTTTTAATTAAAAGTTGAAAATTTAATGTTACGTGTTGTTGCCCAGCAAAACCACACATTACCAAATCATGGGTAAAGTAATGTATCGCCATAGGGCTTCATGCATTACCTTACACGTTACTTCACTGATGAATTTTACAGGCGATGAGCCTCAAAGTAACTCATTACCTTGTAGTGGGTAAAGTAACTGGTTACTTATATGGTTACATGGTGGGAAAAAGTAATGTGTCTATAAATAGATTTTCATAAAAAAATGCATAAATTTTTTTTTTTACAGATATTTTTTTTTTTTTAATTAAATAAATAACTTTTTTTTTATTAAATAAATAACTTTGTTATGCTGGGATTCGAACCTGGGGTCTCTGGTACTTAACAATTAGTTAGGCGAGAACTCTACCAACTGAGCTTTCGATACATACAATATTTTATTGCTTAACATGTAGATGAGTTGCTGTGCTTCGTGTTTTCGTTCGTGATATCAAAAATACACACCTTACCATTATGCTTACAAAAAATCAGAAAGTAATGTGTCTATAAATAGATTTTCAAAATATATATTAATAATTCCTTTACGTTTATAATTCATGCATTATGTAATTGATGATCGGTAAGTCATTATTTATGTTTTGAAGTAATGTAAAATGTAATGAGGTCTCATTACAAGGTAATCCATGAGTGTTCAATTATCGGTAACTCATTACTTCTTGTTGGAAAATAATGATACAGGTAAGGAGTACACATTATTTATCGCACCCATTACCAAAGTTTTGCTGGGTGGTTTATCATATTTTGATAAATCAATTTGAACCTTAAAGCTTAAGAAAAACAATTTCTAAATTGCACATTTGTTTGACTGGCGAAGTTCCAAGGAACATATTTTATTTGTAGTAACGATTTTAATAAAAAGTTATGAAATTTTACTATTTATTTTTTAAATTTAACGGCTTATTTTAATATTTAAAAACTTATTTCACTATTTTAGAGCTTTTTTTAAGTGCTTACAACATTGCTTTCAGAGCAGGTTTTTGGTTCCCCTAGTTATTAATAATAAATGATTAATTTAAGGCAATAATTCTTGTGTCATATACTTTTAAACTTATGGTCAAATTTGCATTTTCACAATAAATACAATTCTTACAAACTCTATTCTTCTAGTCATGCTACGGCAAAACTAATGACAAAAACTAGTTATATAGTTTTTGAGAGCATGTTCTTGGCTATTCATAAACCACCATTATATGCTATTCCGAAGTTAACATTTTCCCGACTTTTGTGCAGCTAGATTTTGATTTTGGACCACTGTGAGTCGATGACTTGTCCAGCAACAACATATGATTTTAAAATAAAATACTCCAGTTTCGCTATAACATTTTGTTTCACAAAATTAAAACGACAATAACTACGCTCAAAAAAGTTTCACAGTTACTACATGACAGTTGTTTGTGTAGCAATCAGTAGTTGTTGTTTCAATTGCAATTACAGTTGTTTTTAAATGAAATAATACAAAACAACTATTATGACAGTTATTTAGAAAAAAAAGCCAAAGAAAAATACTGCATTGTTTGTAACAGCTGTTGGAAGCAGTTATTTTAGTATTTTAATAATCAACTACCAAAACATTATTTTTTGCAGTAAATAGTTAATTTTTGTTAGTTATTTAAAGAATACTAAATTTCATTGAGTTTTTAAAAATTCTTGTTTACTTTATAATTGTTTTTATTGATATATTCATAGTTTGCAAATAATAATTAGAAAATTTTATTGGCTCTTTAATAAAAATTTAATAATTGCAGTACCCGTTTGGAATTTTGATTTACATTATAAGTAAGATGTAATCAAAAGAAAAAAAATGTATTAAAATATTTTTTTTTTAATATCAAAAAATAACTTCTAAAAACCAGTAGTTTTTACCAATTATTTAAATGGTTTCAAAATGTTTGTAGTAAAAAAAGGTAAGTTATTTTACGACATTTTAAGTTGTTTTTACTGCATTTTGTAAATGTTTTTTCAACAGTTAAAAACAACTACATTTTTAGTTATTTCAACTGTTATTATACCTTTGTCGCCTTTTTAAATGCATTTACATTTGTTTTAAACTGTCATTTTCATTAGATTCTACTGAAAAACTTTTTGAGTGTAATTGTACTAAACATATTTTAACTAGTTACTGCAGCTGTGGAGACAGACGTAAACAATGTGTACTTGCTAGTGTTTTTAATTATTCGACCAAGACGGTTAACCGGTTAGAGCATTATTCGAAAAAACGGTTATTCAGGTTGGTTAATCGGTAAAATTGGTGATTAATCGTTAAATGCAAATTAATGTGTTTTTTTATTTGTAATAATAAAAAAATACAAAAAGCTTAATAAAATAGCAGGGAGGGCCTAATTATTAGTGGAGTGAATATAGTACACTCAAATAAAAAATTTAGTAGACAAATTAGTAAAACATTTAATATCCTAATTTTGTTAGTGCAAAATAATTTTTTAGTAAACATTTCTCCTATTCCTTATTTACAAATTACAAGTTTTTTTACGAATATTTGTTGCTGATTTAACAAAATATTTCACAAATTTTTTAAACTCGAGTTGCTAAAATTAGCAAAATTGTTTACTTATATTCTTTTTCATAGTTGAGAGCAAAGTTTTTTTCAAATTGAACATTTATATAATCTAAAATACAAAGAAAATGCTAAATTTTAATTAAGAAGAAATATTTCTAATTTCTTGTAAGAAATTGGCTACTTTTAGCAATTTGATTTACATTAATTTTATTAAATTTTAGTAAAGTTTATTAATTTTTTGAGTAAATTAAAAAATGTAAACGTTTTTAAAATTAAGTTAAATTTTAGTAAATCCTTCATGGAAATGGATTTGATATTAGTTAGTTTTTTTAATAAATAACACAGGACAAGAAGTTGCTTGACCTTGAGACTAGAGTATTTTCTATAAATCTGATCTCAGAATTTCTTCATCATCAGGTTCTCGAAATGTCTGAACATAATGCTTAAAAAAAGTCATGATTTTCGCTATATTCGGGACGTTATAACATCGACAATTAAGCTTTATTTACAAAAACTATGTATGTCTTCTGAAATTTTATCAGTTGCTTTAAATTCAGATTTATCCTTTCTAAAGTTCTTTTTTGGAGAAATCGTCCGTTGATATTCATTGTCAATTTTTTTTTTTACAGTAAATGTAAACAAATTTCTATCGGCGCTCCTTGTAATGCGACATTTTAAAATCAATCAGCTAAACCAGTCTTTGTATTATAACGATGTTGTTTTTTTTAGATATTTTAAAGGGTTTTTATTTAAAAAATTGATTAAAGACAATTTGAAAAAGCGTTTAAAATTGTCCAAAATATAAATCAAAGTGAATTGGAAATACATAATTTAGTTTAAATAAGACCTAGGCGATGTCAGGTATATTTTTAAATTTTCCAATTTTATATTTTTTCTTTATTATTATTGCTTTTAGACTACAATCACGCTTGCATGTAAAATTTACGATTTTTTTAATACAAGACATGAAGTATAGCCCCCAATCTTAAAAAAATCGGATATATGAAAAAGGGTAAAAAAATAGTGAATAATTTGTTAAAATAATTCAAATAAGTGGCAGCCGGGGTCCACGACATAGTGTCAAAATGGTTTTAAAAATGTGTGTTTTCTCGAGCATTTTTAACGCTGTTTTTAAATAAGTCTAAATTTCCTAAACTTTAAACATATTTTCATAGAAAGATGTTTTAAGTTTCACCCACCAATTTTAAAAATAGATACGTTTTTCATATATTTTTGCTGCTTTATCACCTATCCGAATTTCATTAATTTCAAAGGGAACCCATCGGAAAAGCTTTCTTATAAGTGTCAGGCAAATTATATAGGATATTTGCTTTTAATTTGTTTTTTGGACGGTTATAAATCAGACGACCTAGCCATCGAAGCTGAAAAGGCCAGTGCGACGATGAGAACAAGAGACTTATATAAAATAACAAAAACACTAACAGGCAGCAAACATGTCAACACCAAACCTTTTAAGAATTCTAGGAATGAGCTGGTGTACTCCAAAGAAGAGCAAGTAAACTGTGGGAAGATCATTACAGAAATATTCTATCTAACGACAATAGCACAACAAACTCGATGATATGCAACTGTACTGAAACGGAACATAGAGCCACCTGACTTTGTAGAGATCCAATCTGCAATTACTTCCCTGAAGTGTCATAAAGCTCCAGGCCCCGACTATTTACCACCGGAACTGCTAAAGGTAGATTGCACAGTTACTTAAACCGCTAATAGAGCATTTCTGGATAAATAAACATCTACCGGATGAACTTAAAGAAGGTCTAATAATTAAGATTCCAAAGAAAGGTAATCTGACCGAGCTAAAAAATTGGAGAGGTCTCACACTTTTAAACATGGCAAACAAGATCATTGCTCACATAATAAACAAACGCATTTCTGCTACTATTGAGCCAGAACTTCGCAACGTACAATCTGGTTTCAGGAGAGGTAAATCTTGTATAGACCATATCAGCAGTCTTCGTATAATAGTAGTAGAATCAGTCGAGTGGAGGTCTGCATTATATTTGCTTTTTATAGATTTTGAAAGGGCATTTGACACGTTACACCAACCGGCCATATGGCATGCTTTAAGATGTAAAGGGATTCCAGAACACCTGATCCAACTAACCAAATGTTTATACGATAACGCATCCTGTCGTGTATTACTTGATGGACTTATAAGCAATAAATTTCCAGTTGAAAGAGGAGTACGGCAAGGATGCGTGTTCTCCCCACTTCTTTTTAACATCGTTCTTGATATTGTAATGGAACAATCGATGAAAGGTGATCGTGGTATAGCTTTTCGGCTGCAGGGTAGATTAGATGATTTAGATTATGCCGACGACATATGTCTTCTGTCATATAACTTCAATAACATGCAAACCAAACTAAATATACTTGTTGAAAATGCATCCAGAGCTGGCCTTAAGGTAAACATATCTAAGACAAAAACATTGCGTATTAACACCAGCAACACCGAGCCACTAAAAATTTTAGATCACCCACTTCTAGATGTAGACAAGTTTTGCTATCTCGGTAGTATAATAACTACATCCGGTGGTAGCAAAGAAGATATAGCTTACCGCATTGTCAAAGCAAATCAATCATTTGGCTCACTAATTAAAGTGTGGAAGTCCAATCGTATAACTCTTCGCACGAAAATAAAACTTTTTAATTCAAATGTAAAATCAGTTTTACTATATGGATGTGAAACATGGAACATAACAAGTGAAGACTCAAATGCACTCCAGGTTTTTGTTAACCGTTGTTTGCGAAGAATTTTACGTGTTTTTGGCCTACAACAATTTCAAACAATGATCTATGGCGAAAAACCCAACAAAATCAAATCATGTTAGATATCCGCTTGAAAAAGTTTAACTGGCTGGGTCATACCTTTAGAAAAAGCCATGACGACGTCACAAGAAAAGCTCTTGATTACCATCCCCAGGGCAGCCGACGTAGAGGAAGACCCGCAAATACATGGAGGCGCCAAATAGAAAATGAACTGCTTTCAGCCAGAACTTCATGGAGAGAAGCAAAAAGACTAGCCGAAGATAGAAGTCAATGGAAAGCTTTTGTACTGGCCCTATGTTCCAACTAGGAATCCCAGGAATTTATATATATATATAAATCTTTAATTTCCCGAGTTAAAACGTTTGCATAAATTAATACATTATTTTATATACACTTATAAGGTTTTGTCTGCCAGTGCATTTAACCGGACATAATTATATAAATTCATATATAAAACTAATTTCGTAGAAAAAATTTAATATGATGTCATATATAGTTGCGTATTATTGTATATTGCATTTAGAATACGCTAAAACTAATCCAATTAATAACTACGTTATATTTATATACCTAGACATTGCAAAATAATATATATTTTGATATTATATCATATTTAAAAAAAACACAATTTTATTTTAGATAAAATTGTATATTACCCCATGCAGAGTCACACTAGAAAATTTGTCAATTATATTTTGGATGTAAATATGTATTACATCAATACAATAGTACAATTAATTGCATCATTTTGTGTATAATTTTATACACAAAATTTACCCCAATTTATATAGACATCAAAATTCGCAAAATAATGAACACAATATGAAAAATGCATTTTAAGGAAATGCACTTTATGCGCGTGGTTTTTTTTTGTTTCAAAATGACCTGAGAAAGCGATTTCTATTATTAATACATGATTGCCCATTACGTGTAGGTAAAAATTTAGCAAACAAAAAAAAAAAAGCTCTTGCTCTAGTGTGCAAAAGAAAAAAATATATTATCAAAATAAAAAATCAAAATAAAAAATCCAAGATTATGGTATCAATCTCTTCTTTGGAAGATTCCTCTAGCAGATTAATGCATCAATCATATTTGTGGGTGGGGTTTAAGGGTTTGCCGTAAAGTCATAATCTGGAAGCTCGATTTTCACCGTAGACGTATGGTATAGGGGACTTTTTTGCTCAGTACAATCCCATGAATCAGAAACGCGAAGCGCCCATTAAGATTTTTTTTCTTCCATACTAATCGCCCCACCCTATTATATATGATCTCATGCTAAGTTTTTTAAAATATATGTGACGTCATTCTGAGAATATTTTTTCTATAATTTTATATAGCTTTATATATAATACACAAATATTTTTTTTTTAAATAAAAAATGCGCACATTTTATAAGACAAAACCACATAAATATATATAGTTTACAATATTTTCGTGATAATTTTTCAATTTAAAAAATTTTTATTTAAAAATGTTTGGGTCTTTAAGATTATTGATTTCTAGAATTTTTAATTTTCGTACCTACTATCGGCTAGAATTATATGAAATCAGATATATTTTAATCCAATTAATTAGATATAATTTAATGTCGGATAAAATGGTATCAAATTATATATAATTTGATATAATTAGATACATGTTGATGACACATTTTTCGGATCAATTGTATGTGTTTATATATATAGGAACTTATCAAATTATATTAGACTCCATATTAAAATTTTTACCCGGGGTGTTTGTTTTTTTCAAAGATCTTCGTGCAAGTTTGTTAGCCAAACTTATGAAAAGTTATGGAAATATCTATATTAATTTTTTAACCGGTTAATCGGTCTGTTTTATCCGATTATTCGGGTCGAATAATAATTTGAGTTTTAAATTATTTGTTTCGACATTAACCAAAACAGAGGCGATTAATCGAAGAATCGGTTAATCGATTAATCGATTAACCGAATTGAAAACACTAGTACTTGCATATATGCCAAAACCACTTTTGACATTTCGCTAACGACTCCTAGATATTTATTTTGTATAGCCTTATATTAAGTAAAATTTTACTACACATGCATTTGTATCCCATCCAAATGCGCGGCTTACACACATGTGGCGACAACAATAACTTACATATTTGCTTGACTTGTTTGTAACTCTGCATTTATGGGTTTTACTGTTGATTTTATTTCGATTTTTTTATTTATTTGCCTTAACGTACGATATTTGCACATATCATATGAATTTTGTATATAACAAGTTTCTTTTTTCGCTATAGTGTTTTATGGAATTTTTTAAACAATTTATTGTATTTATGTGAGGATTACTAAAAGATTTCATCATATTTTAGATTACATAGAAATTGTTATTAAATATGTAGTTCATATGTAACGTTTTATGTAATTTTGCAATATTTGTTTTTTGTAAAAAAAAAAACTTTGAAAATATAATTCTTGTTAATCATATTTGCTTTTTTGCCTTAAATTGCTTTTTTTTTACATTTCCTTCCTTCAAGGGTATACTCTCTCTTTAGATTTTTTTTCATTTAATGATTTTTATTTATTTCACATTTCGATCACGGATGTTAAAGTTGGTACAATTGTACTTTTTTGGTACATTTTGACCTTCTGAATTATTGTTAAAGAAATGCAAGAAAATGCCACACAATCTTATATAAAATTATGCGAAGTTTTGACAACCAAAGTCAACTTTAATAACAAATTATTAATGGCGTTCCATAAGTTTACTCCAGAAAGTGTTATTTCAGGTAAAACAAGTAGTATTGTACATATTCTAGTAAAATGTTCCAGAATGAAATTGCAAATTTCGATTCAATAAATAATCAATTTAGAGCTTTCGCTGATGTTGAGAAGTCGTTAAAAAATTAAAACATTTGTAGTTTGTGGTCGGTAGTAGCTTATTTTGAAAATGAACTGAATTTCAATATGTTTCCAGACATTTCTAGAGTCGTTGTTGGAATTTTATCCATTCCACACTCATCTGCAAATGTGGCAAGATTTTTTTCTTTTCAAAATATAACAAAAACTAAGGAAAGAAACAGACTACAAGTGCATTATCAAGTCTCATACAGACAAAGGATTGGTTGAGATCGACAAATTCGTGCTGCTATGATGTAGAAATTACAAATAGTTTATTAACTAAACAAATAATTCCATGATTTTGATCTCATATATTCATAAGACTTTTTGTACCTTATGTTATTGTTAAGTTTTGTTTTTTTTGGGTACAAGTGAATTTTTATGTACTTGTTTTGTTGTTTTAATAAACTAAAAAAACAATGGTACCATGAAGGTCCAAAAAGTACATTTTTTTTGGAGGTTGGTACAAAATTGAAAACCCCATTTAACATCCCTGATTTCGATAGTTTGGCCCTTTTTCTATGTACTGTAAAAATTTTGAAGAAATATTCGTAGAAATAAAAAAGTTACAGTTTGTTAAACAAACTCCTTTGACGACGAATGGTTGATATAGTCAAATTTTTATTTTTTGTTGCATTAGCTACAATTTTTACCCAATTTTTTCTGAGGATAGATTTAGTTTTCAGATCATACCAACCACTTGGACCAATATGATCTAAGAGCCATACCCGACCCAAAAGTTAAAAAATATGAATATTTTTTTCATCATTTTTTCTCGGACGCTATTGGACATAGGGGATCGAAATTTTGGTACGACATGGTCCAATCCTTCAAGTATCAAGAAACATAGAGACATCTGGATTTGATTCATACCATCTCCTACAGTACACTGATACAATATGTACATACAGTGCCGGACAAAAGTATTCACACAGCAACAAACTTTATTTTAAATCTTTTATATCTTTAAAATTAAAGCTATTAGCCGTATAGGTATTCAACAAAATTGTTTATTAACTTATTAATAATTTAAATACAACAAAAAAACTAACACTAAGCATGTTGTATTTAAAAAAAAAAATTAAAAAAAAATGTTACGAAGAAATTAGTCCATTCTATGCCAAGAAGATTAAAAGAAGTCATAGCAAAGAAAGGCTACTCCTCAAAGTATTAAATCATGTGAAATTTTATTTTTTTGTACAAACATTTGAAGCTGTGAAAATACTTTTGTCCGCCTAAAATAATACTTTGAATTACATATTTAGTTTTTTTCTTATAATATAACATGATATAATAATAATATAACATGACAACCACTTGGATATACATATATGTATGTCGCATGGATGGTTTTCATAGGAGTGGGAAAAAAATTTTTTACGACACTTTCACAGAAAAAATTATGGACCAAAAATATCTAATTAATCGATTGTTTGAATATCAATGGCAATTTAAACAAGTTTTTAATTGATTCAATTAAAAAATTTATTGAATTTTCTAAACATGTAAACAAAATTTTTAAAACTATTTTTTTTTATTTTATTTAGATTAAATTATCAAACAAATGTTTAATTATATCAATATGTATATTATTTAATTTGTAAATAAAAAGAAAAAAAATCGCAAATGATTAACTTTTAATAAGTTGAATAGTTTACCGATTTCAAATACACGCAAAATCGTAGTTATTTCACTAGAGTTTGCAGCACTCTTTTTGTTGAGATATTCGTGTACGCACAAAAACTTAATTTAGTTTCGTGTTTTATCTGTGGTAATAGAAGTGCACATGTGGATTTAAATAAACCTTATCGAAAAAGGACAATTAAACTATTATTTTTGTAAATAATTAAATTTTCAATCAGTACACTCACAATATATTTTCCGTTACCGATTGTAGTTTTATTTAAAAAGTAATCCGTAAAGTTTGTTTTTAACTGAATAAACTATTAAAATACAAAGAAACATATGTTTCAACTTTTTTGTCTGTTATTTAAAAAACAAACTATGAATTAATACGGATTTTCTGTAGCAGTTAATATTTTCGTTTAAAATCTACATGTTTAAAAAAAATCTACTTGTTTAAAAAAAAAATCACAACAAAAATCACAGTAATCTTTTTTTTTAAAAGTTCTCTCAAACGTTTTTCATATGCATGAACTGGGGATGGTAAATTAATTACTTATTTACATTTTCAGTCCAAAAGTACCAAAGTGGCCCAGCTGGCGATTAAGTGTTTTGTTTCAGTAAATTTTGTTTACTTTTTTATTTTACTGAGGGTATTCAGCGTGGTTATTTGCACACGATGCAAATTTGCACTTTCTCATCCTTGAGCAGTATTGACGGTGCATAATGTGCATATTAGAACAGAGATGGAGTTCCCTCACTGTTCCAAATTTATATGTTAAAGCACATCTATTAGATGACATCTAGGAGATGAAGAGATAGAGATAGAGTAAAAACTCTGAGTTTCTTTATTCATGTACAAATAACAAAGTTTAATATATATAAAATAAAACGAAAAGTTAGGATTATAATTTTCGCAGTATAGAACATGTGTTAGCTGATTATTTGAATACAAGAAAATTAATTAGCAATATGGTAAAAGTCTAGTGTTTTTTAGGTAAACAAGATAAAGCGCATCAATGTTTAATGTAAATTTAAAATTAAGCAATATCTTGTGCAACTTTTGCTAGTTTGCAACAAATTACCCGTGTGTATGTCATATTGGAAGGTTAGAAAAAATCAAAAAGGTTTTGTGTCTGCACAAGATATGTGTTAAATATTTAATATTGAGTTGGCTACATTGAATGATAATAAAATTGTCAGTAATATGTGCAATAGTATTGCAAGAGTACCTTAACAATTAAATTAAATCAAAAGGTACCAAAATGTTTACAAAAGTGCTTTTTACTTTAGTACTAAACCAAATATTTTATTTACCATCACTATAGTTTTTCTTTAGATTTTAATTGTCTTTTATTTTACAAACACATAGTTTTTTAAGGTATTTGCATATTATAGTAAAAGATGAACTCAAAGGTCATCCTTTTTCGTTATGCTGCCATATAAATGTTAGGCGCCATTCGCTCAATTAATTATTATTCAATTAATCTTATTATTTAGTTTTAAAATAAATCCTAACATATATTATTATTAAGTATATAATACATTATGTAAATAATACATTTTTATTTATTTTAAATTAAATTTGGTGATAGCTAAAATAAACGACAATCGTTTATTTTTACGTTTTTGGGGGTAAAATTTTGATGGTTAAAATAAAGGAAAATCGTTTATTTTTAAGTTTTGGGAGTTAAATTTTTAATTGTCAAAATAATGGAAAATCTTTTATTTTTATGGATTTTCGGTAATTTTTTGATAGTCAAAAAAAAACGAACGTCGTTTATTTTAACGGATTAAGCAATTATTTTTAATAGTTAAAATAAACGAAAGTACTTTGTTTTTATCGATATTTTTAGTTAATTTTTTAACAATTAAAAATAATTGGAAATTACTATTGTTTTAAACGAAAAATCAGTAGTCCTGTTTTTAACAACTTTTTCTATAGTTTTAATGTACAAATTCGTTTGTTTCTAACTATAAAATATTGTGAGTGTATAAGTGTCATTAAACTATCATTTTGAAGTTGTGTGTGATTTTTTAAGAAAGCAATTCAATTGCAAGAAAAAGTTCAAGACAAGACAAGCAAAGCAAAAATTTTGTCTTTACTTTTATTTGTTTTCTTATAATACATTTTTATATTAAAAAGCTTTAATTTTATTATAAATAAAATGTCAATTTAATTTACAAACCTAAATTTCTTTTTTTATTTAATGGTGGGCATATAACAAAATAAAAAATACGAGTTTTCAATTAAAACTACCATTGTTTCTTCTCAAGTTTCAATTAAAGTTTTAATCAATTTAACTAAACTTTTAATTGAGGTTGTAAAGAAAAACAATAACTCTTTTAATTGATATTATTATTATTTTAATTGAAAGTTTTAATAAACTGTCTGCTAATCTTTTTAGTTAATACTATCATTTCAGTGGTAGGTGCAAAATCAATTAAAATATTAATTGATTCAATAAAATTTTTAATTGAAACCCGTTTTTAGTTTTTTCTGTGTTTGTTTAGAAATGTTAGGTCGATAAACCCTAATCCGCAAAAAAAGAAATTTTCCAGCTGTTTAAATTCGGTCGTGAAAGGGTTAAATGCATTTTCCTCAAAATAACATACATATTGGAATACGGGTGCCACAGTGCAGCCTTAACGGATGGGCCGATTTTCAATCGTTTGTCTTGTGGAGTACTAACATAGAGTACCTAATGCAGAGAAAATTTTATAAATTGTTTTCTAGTTATTTTAATAAAAAAAAAAAAATTTTTTTTGTGTTTTTTAGTTTTGAGTGTAGTCACGATAAAAAAAAGCCATCTCTAGTTGCGTTAAAATAAAAAAAGAAACACATCTTGCACATGTGCAAGCTGGACGTTAGGATGGCCAAAAAAAACAAAAAAAAAGAGTTTCGAATTGTATAGCTTCACAACCTGCCCGTGTTCCAATAGTGCTCAGTAGTGCACAGTCCAAACTTCAGACAAATCGGTCAATATTTAACTTAACGATTTTTCAAGGTTAGGGCGAAATTTAACAGAAATTCAAATTTTTTAAGGATATAGAAAGGTTTTTGCACAGACTTATAACTAATACAACTTTTTTAAGAATTTTGTCCTCCTAAATACGAATCTGAAGTCAAAACACCAAAATAAAAGCATCCTCCCGAAATAAAGGCCTAGTGTACACTCACAAGATCTTTTCCATAAAAAATCAACAGTTATTTAAAAGTTAGTCGGTAAAGTTGTTTCAATGGAATATACGGTTAAATTACCAAAGAAATATATTTTTTAACGTTCTGTCTGTTATTCAACAAACATAATAAACAAAAAAAAACGGACTTTCCGTAATAGTTAAAATGTTCTTTTTAAAACAAAAAATCTAATATTATATTGAGTATTGAAATAAACGAAAACAATCTATTGTTTTTATGGATTTTGTCAATTAATTTTTCAACAGTTAAAAATAAACTAAAAAATACAATTGTTTTAAACGAAAAGTAAGTAGTCCTGTTTTTAACTGATTTTCTGTTAATTTAATGTGTATATTCAGTAGTCTTTATGGAATAGTATTGTGAGTGTACTTAAAAAAAAAAATTGGTTCAAAACTTTGGTCTATTTTCCATATATTTCTGGATATACTTAATGGATTTCCAAGCTGGACCCCACATAGTTTTACTCAAATGAGGGTTAAATGTATGTAGGATGTAAATCCATAAAAAATATAAAAGATTTTAAAGACATCTCCGCAATATTGACCAATAAACCATTTTTGCCCGGTTAAGAGGGTTAAAAAAAGAATGCTCCATAACTCGGGTAAGGTGAGTCGGTGGCACTTTTTGACTTAAAAAAAAAGTTTAAACTCATCGGCAACAAGTACACTTGAATTAATTTTTTTTTACTTGTTATTATTTTTAATTCAGCCTTCAGAATATATTATATCGAGGGCCTATATCCTATATCCTACGAAATGAGTTTGGATGCCAAAATATTCAGCAAAATGTGTCTCATCTATGGTATCAATTTCAAAGTAAAAGTATTTTTTGCTATTTTATTTGCATTTTGTTATTTCTCTATCTCAAACAAATCATTTTTGTGAATGAAAATCTTCTATCTTTCCTTTGCAATACTAAATTATGCATTCAGATCACAAATCTGGCCAAATTTCTTAAATCGTGTAGGTCGTTTTTAAAATATTGCAAATTATAGTATTTAACAGAAGGAAATAATTTCCTGTGTTTATAAATATAAAGATTTCCTTTGATTTGAGTATAGTACCAAGGAGTGTTTAAATTAGGAGATGCAGTCAACATCGGACTGATCTTGCGACACATCCAAATCCCCAAATTTGCACAGATGGGCAAAGTCGGATTTTAACCCTGGGGATTTGGATGCAGACGCATGCATGTTTTTTCCGATGTTGTGTCGCATGATCTGTCCGTTGTTGATTGCATCTCCTAAATTTAGACACTCCTTGATAGTACCTTCGTGGAAATTTGAAAGATATTCTCTGAAAATTGAAAATTCTCCCATTTTAGTTTATGTTTTAAAACTTTAATAATAAGTAATAAGTTTTTTACAATTGTGGTCAACAAAATCTGATAACAAATTTGTAACTCAATACAGTGTTGGCGAAAAAAAAATTAAAACTTAAACGGCCATAAAATTTGACTGTACCCACACAGGAGCAAACCCTTTGGGGGGTTTTAATATACTAACCTAATGCATTCATCTGGCATAAGAATTATTCACCCCCAAAAAATATGTTGTAAAGTGTTATTGGCTGTGATGCTAATTCTCAACATAACGTAAGGGGTAGTACAAAATGCAACTCCAGGAGTAACAGGTTGTTGGATTCTGTCTGCGAAATTGGCTATACAAAATGTTGGTAACAAACCAACATTTGTCACCAGTCCTAGACAACAGATCATTTCAATGGTCAAGGGATTGCGCGTTCTCGATGATATTTCTCCTGTCGGAAAACCGTTACATCGAGTTCAGGCTTCTAATTGATAAAGCGATGATTCCAGCTGTCCGAAATCCTCGAAAAGTGGATTGGAAACAGTTTGGTGAATTTTGCATCAGAACTTAATAAATAACTTAGAAGCATACAATCGGTTGAAGTTGACTCCAAGAAATTGGGACAAAACCTTAGTTGATTGCTATGAGGCTGTGTGTCCGCTGAGGAAGAGCAGACCGGGATGCTCGGATCCCTGGTGTAATGTGGAGCTCAGAAAGCTTAGGTCAAGTTCCTTATACAAAGATATATAAGAAGAAAAGTGCTTCAGGATAAACTGGATTATTATATTACTTTTTGTGAGAGGTTAATGGAGTGAGAGCGACGGCTAGAATCTGTGAAATCTTTAGAAGATAAAACAGCAAAGCTTGACTCTCAGGAAACCTGATGGTACATTTACGAACAACCAACAGGAAGTCTATAATATTGTCTACGCTCTTTCCGGGATTCAAAGTAACGACGGCGGTAAGGGATGTTATTGAACTATCTGTTGCTGGTACAACTCAGAGTGACTGGAATACAGCATCTAGGGTAGTTACGGAGTTATAAAGTATGCGTTTTCTTTCTATAGGAACTTTAAGTCCTCAGACCCAGATGGTATATATCCTATCATGCTAAAGAGTGGAGGGGATATTCTGGTAAGGACCCTAAGACCGGTTTTTTTTGCCAGCTTAGCACATGGATATGTTCCGTCTTCCTGCGATGCCAAGGTGGTTTTCATTCCATAACCTTGGAAGGAAGATTATACTCTGGCGAAGAGTGTTAGACCTGATCATCCTTTCTGCTGAAGTCTTGAACGAATGCTGAAGTCTTATCAAAGTGGTTGGTCCTGAGTCAGCTCTTCACGATCTTGTTTTTAAAATCGAGAAGTCTGGTGGCCTAGGACAATGGTAAAACCAGTTCGGGATAGGCTGAACAGACTACAGAGCTACTGCTATGGGTATTACGGGTGCTATGAGTACCACACCTGGAGATGCTCTTGATGTTATGTTGGACATGCTGCCCTCCATATACAGCGCAAGGCAATGAAGGCTCCGGAAGAATGAAAACTGGCATATGGAAACCGACGCCAATACAGGGCATGGTCTTATCGCTTTCGGAACTTTTACCGAGTCCTTAATGTCTCCGGATAACATGATACCACTGTTTCAAATTCGATAGAAGGTATGAAGTAATTATACCGAGCAGAGAGGACTGGGGAAGCCCAACTGAACTGCTTAGGGACTACTCTGATACCTTCTACGCTGATGGATTTAGTACTTCGAACGGTACTGGATCTGGCTGGTATCTGGACAAATTGAACAAATATTCGTATGCCATGGGCACAATGGCTTACGCAAAAAGATTTCTAAAAAAATTGGTTTTCTAAGAAGAATCCGAAATAGAATTTCAATAGTTAAAGCTATTAACATATATAATACAACCGTTAAACCTCACTTTGAATATTGTTCAACACTGTTATTCCTTGGTAGTCAAGAGATGAAGATAAGACTGCAAAAGCTTCAAAATAAAGGCATGCGATGTATTTTACGGGAACAAGAGCGATCTCATCAAAATGATATGTTACAAACATTGCAGTGGCTATCGGTCAATCAAAGACTGGTAATGAATGTTTTAATTTGCGTATTCAAAATGAAGAATGGGTTGTTGCCAAACTACATGCAAAAACAATTAACATACGTAGCGGATGTTCAACCGTACAATCTGCGTAATGTAGGTGATTTTAGGCTCGACTTTTGTAGAACAAATTTTTGCCAAAACTTATTATTTTATAATGGTCTCAAAATTTATAACGAAATCCCTTTAGAATTAAAAATTGAAAATAACTTTATATTTTTAAAGAGAAATTGTTTTTTATATAAAAGATTATATTAATGTAATAAAATCCATATACATATATATATTTTGTATATTAATAGCTTAAGGCTAAATAAAATAAACTAAAAAAAAACTGGATAACCAATAATGGATGGAGGGATAGAAGTAGAAGTAGCAGTATCTGTAGTGACAGTCAGGTTGCGCTTGAATCTCCGGTCACTTCATCCAAGATTGTTCAGGAGTGTAGGCGCGGACTCAACATGGTTTCTATGGGGAACATGGTCTATCTTTTATGTGTTCCAGGCCATGTCTGTTACTTTCCGGCTTTCTCTAGGACGCATTCTAATTTTTAATTTTTTTTTTCTTCTTTAATTTTTTTTTTTCTTTAATTTTTTTCTCTTTAATTTTTTTTCTTTTTCTTTTTTTTCTCTTTCTCTTTCACTTTTTCTTTTTTTTTCTCTTCTCTTTCACTTTCACTTTTTCTTTTTTTTTTTCTCTTTCACTTTTTTATTGTCCTTTCTTATTTTAGTCTCATTTTTGTTACTATATTACTTTCTTCTTTGATTTCTCTTATCTAAGACTGGTACAATGGACAATATATAGTTTGAGCGACACAGACTTGCCTATGTGCTTGTCCAACGCACCTCAACTCAATCAATTATTTTACTTTATTAACAGTCAAAACAAGACTTTTAGTTATTTTAATCCTTGTCGTCTATTTAGCTTTCGTTTTCAGCAGATTCTACTGATAAAACGATATTTATGATTCAACTAAAGCCATTAAAAATAATTTCAATAATCTTTTTTCTTTTTATTCAGTTTTACATTCGAATTTTAACCAAACACACATATATATAAGATTATAAATTAAAGGGATATTAAAATTTTAAATAAAATTCGTCATCTGGTGATCCCAAATTATGCTTACTTTTGCTCTGGAAGCCTTGGTTTGAAATATATATAATAGTCGAAAATCTGTGTGATCCCTAATTAAACTACTATTTGCTTTAAAGGCACAAGTTTACAAAATACATAAATATATTTTTAGTATACAAAATATATTTTATAAAGATTAACCGAATATTTGCCAAATAATTTTCTCATACAAAACATGCTTAACCTTTTGACAACCATCCATCATCGATTTTGATTTGCGACCTAATGATAGATGTGCCACAAACTTCCAAGACCCTTGCAATTAATTTCACTTGGCAAATTATTTTAAGTTTGTCAATCATTAGTTTTTGCCGAAGCGATTTTTTACATCTTCGTTATGACACAAAACATAAACCGATTGTATCCTGAATGAAACCAACTGGAAATGAAAATACCATCAGTAGACCAAAACCTCTAAGGATTTGGAAAACTTAGCTCGGATTTAATTTTTATGGTCTTTTTTGAAGTTGTGTACACACCACATCCGAACAGCTTAAGCATTTCTCTTATGATGGTAGATATATTTATATATAACTTTGTTCTCTATAATGTAACAAACTATTAAAACTTGTGTATTACTATAGGAAAAAATTGAATTTGAAAAATACTCTATAAAATAAAAAAAAACAACCAAATAATGCATTTTTAATAGTAACCTAGGCTATACATACGACCGGCTTAAATTTATATTACGGTCACGATATAAACTTTGAACTTTCCTTTTTTTAATGTCGGCGAAAAACGTTAAAATTATTACACTAAATTGTATTTCAAATATAAGCTGTATTTAAAAATTTTACGAAATTATATTCTTTTCTCTCAAATATCATACTAAAAATGTATATACAGTAGAAACTCGATTCTTGCACGTAATGAAAACCGGGCTCGGTGCAAGTTTCGAGGTTGTCGCAAGTACCGAGTATTAATTTCCCATACAAAATAAATTCACATACATCTGTTTAGAATCTAAGTTTAATATTTCAATTCAAAACACTTAAGTTCAACGCATTGGTATAACAGTAGATACATATTTTATGTGGAATTAAAGAAATTTAAAATTTTTGTTTGTTTTGTACAAAGTCGCTTGTTCAGTACTACACTGCTTCTTAGTCTCTGGAGCATCATAATATCGTCTAATGAAGCATTGTTTTTCTCCGCCCATACTAAGCAAATATTGAACGCTGATATATATACATAATACAAAAGTGTTGCAAGTATCGAGTTCAAAATTTTCGGATGTCGCAAGTACTGAGTGCGTAATGAAAAATATTCCTATGTTGCAAGAATCGAGGTGTGCAAGTATCAAGTATGTGCAAGAATCGAGTTACTACTGTATAGTTTTTTGTAGAAGGCATTTAATAAATGTATATTTACGATATTTTAACAATTAGTTTTAGAAAATTTCATAGCTGTATCTTTAACAGCACCAAAATCGCCATTTTTGTGACGTGATGGAAAAATTCTGATGCCGGATTTGAAATAAAGTTTTCAAAACTTTTTGGGTTTTTGGCCTGCCGATACTTTTATTTCCCGTTGGTTTCGTTAAGGATACAATGTCTTGTTGCACAGTGTTATTTATTTTGTATCGATATAAAACGAGTAGGTAAAAGTAACAATATTGCTTTTTAATGGTAACGATATTTTAGATTACTTCGGTAATGGGTATCATCTTCTAAGTTTAACGCTATTTAATTTTTTTCGGTAACGGTATTTTATGTATATTGGTATTTTAGATATATCGTTAATAGTATTTTACGAATAAAGGTATGTATTCAAATATTTTTGGTAACAGTTTTTATGGATAAAATGTTTTGAATCGATAACGGTATTTTAGCGGTATTGCCTTGATTTACAACGATTATATTTACTAATCTTGTCAATCTTTTGCTCTCTATCTCTTAAACCAGTTGACTAATTTTGCATAGAAATTGAACTTTTCTATTTAAAAAGCACCCGCACCCACTTATAGGAGACCTTATCATCATTCTCAGTCATTTCTATAAATCGACCTCAATAGAATAATTTGGGACCTAACATTGCAAAAAAAAAAGACATTGTTGAATAAAAAAAAAAACTAGCAAAATTAAAAAATAAATTTTATAAGTTTTGTGTTTGATGCTTTATTGTTTTAATTTGATTTCCCTTTTTGTATGAACTAGATCTAAATTACACAAAAAAAAATATGTAGATGTATTCAAACTATTTTAGAATAAATCATGTTCAAAATACATATCGAATATTAGGGGAAGTGTAGTGTAGCAAGAAAATAAAAAATAGTTTTATATGATTACGTCTAAATACGAACAATTATTTGGTAATAATGTTCACTCGATATTTTTGTTTGTTAAATTATTTGAAACTAGAAAGAAATGTGGATTAACTTAAAATTCACGACGATGATACTTGTCGGGATCAAAGTACGAAGTGACCACAACACGATCACTGAATTTACGACCCGTTAAAGCCTGTTGGGCTTTCTGGCAATCCATAACAGAATTGAACTCAACGAAGACCTTACCACAACCGGGAACGTCGACACCTTCAATGGGACGGGGTATTCAACACTACGTACGACACCATATTTATTGCATTCCTCCTTAATATCTTCCAAAATATCTTCATATTCATCTTCATCGCGCAACTCATCGGGTGTAACCATATTGAGGAGACAAAGAACTTCAGTTGGTGGACCGGAAATACCCAACATTGGTAGACCGGGTACTTGTATGGTAACTGGTGCTGCAGCTGCTGGATTATTTTGAGCATTTTTAGCTCCAACACTAGCACGTTGAACGATAAGTTTCTTATCGCCCAGTTGCATACCATTTAAACCAGCAATAGCCTGAAATGAATTTAGTTTTAATCCCGATATTTGTATTACAAATTTCAAATTGTCTAATTTCGATAACATACCTGATCTGTTATACTGTGATCTACATATTCAGTAAAAGCATAACCTTTACTTAAACCGGTGCCAGTATCTTTAACCAAATTAAAGGCGCGCAAAGCGCCAAAGGATAATAACAACTCCTTAACCTATAGAAACATTAAATAACAGCAAAACATATTTTAGTATACAATAATAGTAGAGGTTTTTTAATAAAAAAATAATTTGTAGTATTAAAAATAAAATCATCATGTGTGAAAGCCACAGCTGTCAGCATGTATTCTCTAAGGAAACCTAAAACAAAAATCAAACGCGTACTGTATTTTTTTTTTTTTTTTTTTGGTAAATTGGTGTGTTTTTCTTTTAAAGGCAGATTCTGTTATTTTTACCTTGTGCTAGAGCTAAATTTCCTAGGAAAAAAGTTATATATGAATTGCTGTAAATCAAGAAAAAGAAACTTGCCTTTTTTTAGTTTGAAAATTTTTCAAAACTTATTTCGAGTAGTGTCTTTTTAAATCTGCTTGGTTGGCTTTAGTTGACGTGTAGTGCAAAGGACTCAAGGAGACAATTTTTGGCATTATTTGTTTTACAACTTGAATATTACAGCACAAACAACACCACCTAAGCTACAAGAACACAAGTAAAACGATTAATAAGACATTTCAAATATGTTAAGTTAAAGCATTGTTATTAAATGTGTCCTAGAAAAATAAAGAAATATTTCCATATTTGAAGAAGAATAATAACGAACGTATCCATGTACATTTCCCGCTGAAAAAGAAATTGAATTTTCAAAGCAAAAAGCATTTTGCACATTTGAAAAAATTGAACATTGTGGAGAGAAGCCAGCCATTATTCACTGAAAATTCTAAGAAAAGTAAAAAAAAAAATGTACAAATTGTCCTAGAGCGGAAAGCTTAAAAGAAAGTTTGTTGAATTTACAGCAAAACTGAAATTGTAATCTCTTCGTTTCCAATATATTACAATTTCCACTGAAAAAAAAATTAATTTTCGCTAAAATAGTTTTAGATGTCCCCTGAAAAAAATCAAGTTGTAAAAACAAACAAAAAAAAAATACTTTCCACATTTTAAAGTTAAACAACGCATAGTGAAGTAGTAAAAAGAATGCTGCAATCATATTTACACTCAAAAAAGTTGGCAGTTGGGACAACATGACACATGTTTGTGTAGTAATCAGTAGTTGTTGTTTTAATAGTGATTACAGTTGCTTTCTATGAAATAATACAAAACAACTATTATGAGTTATTCAAAACTAGCAACTAAATAAAAGTAGGGGAATGTTCGCTAAAGTGAACCTTTCGTTGTTTTTTTATTTTTTGATGTTGCAATGAAATGTCAAAACTGTCAACTGTCGTAAAGTTTAATTTTTCCCTATCATAGATTTGAAAACACGTTTTTCGTGGTTTTATTGTGTCGCAACAGAAAGTGTAATATAAAAAAAGTGTATAACAAAGTTTTAAATACTTTTCCAGACGGATTTTGGCAAACGGTAAATATTCATTTACAATTGTAATAAAACTAATAAGTCCATAAAAAAAAAATAATAAATGAGAAAAAAAAAATTAAAACGTGTTTTCTTTTAAAACATCTTTTAAATTAAGAAGTGCTGAGTTTTGTACGCATTATTAAAGCACTCGAGAAAACCATTGTTGATACCTAAATATATTGCCTATACAGGGTTGCCACGTAGTTCAAATATTTAAAATGTGGGTTATAAAAAACTCTTCGGGAAAAGTCGTGTTAAAGCCAAACGATTACGAAAATTGAAAAAAGTCCAGGGGTGTTATTATGTAATTCCTATTCGAAAAGAAATTCGATTTGAACAGAATTTTCACATTGAAAATAAAGTCTTAAAAAGTACTTTTTAACCCTCTACTGGCAACGAAATTCATACCTTGGTACTCCACTCGAAAAACAAATAATAATTCTTCAACAAAATTGTTTATCGTTGCCTAATTTAGGCGATATAAGCCAAAATATTTTAGGGTGCATTTTGGAAACTAATCATATAAAAGAGAAGTTTAAATAATTAAATAAAATATTTCTCTTACCAAGATATTACCACCGCTCGAAAAACTATTTTTTTTTTTTGCTCCTATTTAAGAAGATATGGCGATTTCGCTTTTTGAAAAAAGCGAAATTAGGCGACAAAGTATCTATACTTCAATTTATATTGTTTCAAAATTCAACGCTTTGCTATTAATACTTAATGTCTTCTTTCTGCAAAATTTCATAAAAATCCGTCTATTAGTTTATAAGTTAAGACAATGTCCTTTAAAGGAATCCGGATAAAATCATGTGAGTCCTTGGACCAAAGTAAGAACTTACTATTAAAGATAAGACTGCAATCTTGCTTATATTTTATTATAAATAGTTTTAAGTAAACTTAAATTGATTTTTTAGATTTTTGAAAACTATGTTTTTTCAAAAATAATATTTTTGAATTCTACGAGTTTTGAAGTTTTCTTAGTTTCCAAGCCGTGGACGGCACATAAAAATTTTTTCGCAAAAATATTTAGGCAAATTTAGTTTTCTATAGGAATATATTAAATTTCTAAGTATAAAACGCTCATTTGACGCATTTGTGGTAAATTTTATGAAGACTGTCCCTGAGGCAGGCCTTAACCCGTTAGAGGGTTATGGATAAAAATTTTGAAAACTTGTAGACAGACAACGATCTAGTAAATGCGAAATGTAAAAAGAAGTTGAATTTGTAGTACTCAGCTGAAAATGATCATATATGTTTATATATTGACATATGTGGTTGCATATATGAGCATATATAGAACAGATCTGACAGTATATGGAACCTTATATCTGACATATATGGAAACCTTATATTGAAAGGTTAGGGGTCATATATGGAATGTATGACACCATATATGATAATATATTACATATATCGTTCCATATATATCGTTCCATATATGGCATATATAGTGGTGTGAATTGAAAATAGGGACACTAGTATACAACAAATTAAAAGTTAAAATTAACACATAATTTTTAGGGAAAAAATATCAGTAATATTTTTACATTATTGTACAATAAACAACTTTTCATTTTACGTTATAGTTTAAAATTAGTTATTGTAATTTAGAAAAAGAACATTAACAACTGATATAAATTTAAATTCTCTTAATCGACTGTGAATTGAAATAGGGACAGGACAACAAGCTAATTGTACAAAATAACTAAAATTTCAACCATTTTTTGTTGGTAATATAATATTGGTCATTGTATTTAATAGATATATTTATTTCTGTATCATAATAAGCCCAAGTTTGAAAAATAATTTTAGCATTTTTTTGTGCCAAGCTATTTTGTTGGAATTGTATCATTATTCTAAGATGACCACTTTTAAATGCCTTAGACAGCTGGCTTACTTTCGAAAATCGAAATTTTTTTCGAAATTTTTAAGGTCATTCTAATTTAATTTTATTTATTGGGATTTTACAATTTAATATCGTAAATTTCTGTTAATTGTACTTGAAAGTAGACATGTAAAATTAAATAATGACGTTAATAGTTTTTATTCTAGATTTTTTATAAATTAAAAATATTACAAAATAGTTACATATTAGTACTTGATACAATATTCGTAGATCCAAGCAATTGGATAATAAATGATACAATTAAAGGTGCAAAACGATCAAATAACACACATTTATTATGTTGTTATAAGCACATAAATGAGACATTAAAATATTCAATGAATTTAAAGCTAATTTTACATCACTACTATTTTTGTTTGTTTTTTAAGAATTAAAAAAATTAAATATTAAAGGCGCGCCATTCGTATAAACCTGTCTACTTTGAATTACAATTAACGAAATTTTGAGATATTGGTTAAAATGCCAACAAATCAAGTAAACTAGGGGTGATCTAAAAATATCTAAAAAAAAATCAGAGTTTTGAAAGTAAGTCAGCTTTATAAGGATTCAAAAGGGAATAAATTCATGTCTTTTTTTTGTTCATCTTAGAATTGATAAACAATTCCACAAAATAACTTGGCACAAAAAAAATACTAAAAAATTATTTTTATTTCGCATTTGTTGCGATTATCTATATCCTAGACAATTTTTGACAATAGGTTCCAAACTTCGAAACAATTATTATTATATATATTTTTTCCAACAAATAAAAATGCTAGAAAATTTCAATTATTTTGTACAATTTGCTTAATGTCTCTATTTCAATTCACACTGAAATTAGAGATTTTATTTTTTAATGTTATTTTTTAAATTACAACAACAATCTTTAAACTATAATGTAAAATGAAAAGTTGTTGTGTTGTACAATAATCTAAAAAAATAATATTGATAGTTTTCCCCTAAGATTTATGTGTTAATTTTTACATCAAATCTGTTGCATGCAAGTGTCAATATTTTAGTTCACACCACTGTATATCATATATGAGTTCATATATTATTCCATATATGAATTGATTTTTCTTTTTTCACGTCAGTTGCCCATATATGGAGACACATAACTATATGAAGACCCATATGAACCCCCATATACGGAGGCCTAGATTTTTTATAAATTTTACAATTATTATTCAAATTAAAATCCTATATGAACGAATTTTATAACGCACATTGGTATGAACTAGAGATGGGCACGTGAGCAGAATTTTGCGTGATTCACTTGAGTGGAACCCATTTTTACTCACGTCAAAGTGAGAGGAAAAAAATTCTCGTGAGTCAAATTTTTGCGTGAGTGAAATGAGTCAGTAAAATTCCGCTAAAAATTTTTTTTTGCTTTTAATAAATTATTCGATTTAATATTGGGTGGTCTTTAAATACAAAATAAAGGTGAAAATTTCATATTTAGTGCAGTTTTGATTTTACAATTTACTTCAATTTTTTTTCGTTTTTTCCGGTAAGATTTTTTTTCGTGAATTTGCGGGATTCACTTGAATCAGGCGTGAATGTGAGTGAAATACCTTGATTCAACAAATGGTGTCCCTTGGTGTTGATTTTTTTTGTAATTTTAATGTTTTGTGTTTTAAACTATTTTTATATGAAAAACTACAATTTACAATCATTCAAAAAAACAAAAATTAGGGTGTTTGAAATTACAAATTCCATTGTTGGTGCCTACTGTTTTTCTGTATACCTCTCATTTGATACTTAATTTGCCTATAGTTTAATAAGTTATATAAGAAAATATTAAAAAAAAAACGTAAAATGGGTAAATTTTGACCCCACTTTTTAAACATTTAAACTTGAGATTGCGCACCTAAAAAATACGTGTCTAATATTTTATTTGTTCTCTACAACCTATCCAATTTTTATTCAAATCTGTGGATGCACCACTGTGTATTTTCCTTGTTAGTATTTTATATTGAACAAGAACCAGATGTAGGGCCACATTAGCGAACATTCCTTACTTAATTTTCGTAATAGTTGTTTGAAGCAGTTATTTTTAGTATTACTATGATAAACAACTACTAAAACAGTATTTTAAGGTAAACATTTAATTTTAGTTAGTTATTCAAAAAGTACCATTGATGGCAACCGATTCGATGCGGTTGTCCGTAACGGTAATGCTATTTTCTTTTAGTTCGGGCATTTTAGAGGTAACGATATTTCATTTATTTCGGTTACGGTTTTTTCGCGATAACTGAATTTATGTTATTTCGGTAACTATATTGTAGCGGTAACGGTATTGTAGTTATTTCGGGAACGGTATTTTGAAGATAACGGATTTTCGGTTTTTCAGTAACGGTATTTTAAGGGTAACGTTTTTTTAGTTGCTTGGGTATCGGGTTTTCTAACGGATAACGGTATTTCCAATGCACACTTATATTTTTGGACCGCATCATGCTGTTATTTTTTCTGGTTTTGACTTAAATTATTAAACGAAAAAAATTAAAGTATTGAAATTTTAAGGGGATACGCTATTTAAGATTTTTGGGTGACGGGATTTTTAAGGATAACGCTATTTCCGCGATAACTCTATTTTATATTTCGGTAACGTTATTTTAATGATATCGGTATTTTAGTTATATCGGTAACGGTATTTTAGCACTAACGGTAGTTCAATTATTTCGCTCACGGTATTTTAAGAGTAACGTTATTTTTTGTCGGTATTTTAAGGATAAAGATAATATTAGATAATATCACTCGCTGATTGATCAAACTTTTAGAATATATAATTATTTACAGCGATTATATTTTCTGATTTTCTCACTTCACAGAACCCCTAGCGGAAAATGTTGGAACAAGATTAGGATTATGTTCAAAATGTAGATTTGTATTTTTGCGTCTCAAACTCTGCACACGAATAATTTTTAATTATGTTTAGATTTTTTTTAATTATTATCGTGTACCGATATAACGCGTACGTAAAGTAACCAAAACGACTAACTTAATTTTAAAAAATAAAGTGTTGATATTTCAGATTATTTCCGTAACCGTATTTTAGCGATAACGATATTGTAGTTTTTTCGGTAACGGTATTTTAAGGATAACGGTATTGCAGTTATATCGGTAAAGGTATTTTACGGATATTGGTTTTTAATTATTTCGGTAACGGTATTTTAGAGATAACGATAGTCAGTAAAAAAGGATTTTGAATAGATAACGGTAATTTAGCAATATTAACTGCCAAACCTGCCAAAAAGTTAGTTACTGAACCAAGCGTTCTTAAAAAGTTAACAGGTAATTAAATATTGGGTTACAAGTAATAATGTCGATTTGGACAACATATGGCATAACTATCACATATGGTTTGTGTCATTAATAACAAATATGGTATATTGGAGGGTAAATATCTGTATTAATTTCAGGATTCGATAGACGGCAAAAGTTTAAACACACATGTACAAAAAAGAAGTAATTTTTGCATCGTATTGATGAAAATTGGATTCATTACGATAACCCCAAGCGCAAAAAGTCATATGAAAAGCTCGGCAAACCAGCCAAACCAACGCCGAAGCCGAATATCCATGTCGCCAAGGTAATGTGTTTGTATTTGGTGGGATCAGAAGGGCGTTTTGAATTATGAGCTGTTGAAATCGTGTCAGACGATCACAGCGGACCTGTAACGAACTCAATTGATTCGGTTGAGAGAGCAATCAAAAAAAACGAGCAGAATATTCGACCAGAACTAGGCATAATCTTCTATCATGACAACGCTCGGCCACATGTTGCAAGAAGCGGTCAAAAAATATTTGGAAAACTGGATGGGAAGTTTTGGCTCACCCGCCTTATACCAGACCTTGCCCCTTCTGATAACATTTGTTTCGATCGATGCAGAACGCCCTACTGGAATACGCTTCACTTCAGAACAGGGTATCAGAAATTGGCTTGATTCATTCTTTACCTCAAACCCGGAGCAGTTCTTTTGGCGCGGAATCCATATGCTACCAAAAAGATGGGAAAAGTAGTGGCTAGCAATGAACAATACTTGAATAATGTATCAATTCATTTTGTTATTATAATAAATGCATTTTTTAAGCAAAAAAATCGACATTATTAACTTGTATACCAATAGTTACGGCCTATTATGAAGTTTATTTGTTTAAATTTCTACTTACATTATATGTAAGAAAAAAAGTTCACAATGTTCGCTAATGCGATACCTCCTTTGTCGCTAAAGTGAGCCGTTATTACTTTTTTTGGGGTTGTAAGTTTTATTAGTCTTATTATAATGATTTACGCATACG
>CM037852.1:131472223-131489432 GCA_021234595.1 Delia radicum
TTTTGGGTTGTAAAGTTTTATTAGTGAGCCGTTATTACTTTTTTTTGGGTTGTAAAGTTTTATTAGTCTTATTGTAATGATTTACGCATATTTTTATTATTTTTGCCTATTTTAGACAATTTGTATAAAATGATCACAAAAAAATTTAAAAAGTTAGCATTTTGTTGCTATTACTGGTGAACAAAATTTTAATAAATATTAATTTATATACAAATGTTTACATAATTTCCTATTTTATACCCATTTTTGAAGCATTTAGCAAGCATGTTCGCTAAAGTGAGCCTCTTAAGTTGTTTTGAAAGTTGTTATTAGTTGCTAGAAGAAAATTATCTACAGCCAAAACATGAATAATTGAGAAAAATCAAAATGAAATTGAGAAAACGCCAAATAAATTTGAAGTTTCTACTTTTAATGAAAATGAAAATTATTCAAGTTCGAGGCCATACTCTATATTTCTTTGTTAGGATATTGTCCTAATAAATAATCTAAAGAGTTTTTGTTTTCAAATTTATTAATTGACCACTTTCAGTAATGTGTTGATAGATCTATTTCGGGAATTTTCTAGGTTCCCATCATCAGAACACGTTTTGAAAGAGGTAACAATCCCATGCCAAACATTAAACATTCATATAAACTAGTTTACTCACTACATGAGAACTAATATATGAGCTCGAAGTGAGTAAACTAGTTAGAATTCTCTCAATTTCAAATAGAAAATCTCAATTTCATAGGAAATGTTCTTAATTGTATTTTATAGGAAATGTTCTTACATAATTATGAATTGAAAATCTAAAATTTATTTAAAAATGCTCATTTTCAATTGGAAATAGGGAATGCAAAATCCAGCACTTTTTCATTTCCCAGGAAAGCGGGGCAATTTTTACGAAATTAATACATTTTTCATATTAAATTATATTTTTGTATGCAAAATATTTTCATTTTATTTTTTCTCAGAATTTAAATTTTTCTTAAGTCTGAGATTTTTCAATAGCATTTCCTCTAGATCTCAGAGTTTGATTAAACAAAAAATCAGTATAAAAAAATTTTAAGTTTAAAATAATAAAAAGTTAAAAATAAATGTAAAAAAATAGAAAAAATTTAAAATCAATAGTCTGACCAAAGAGTTCTCCAAAATAACGCCATTTGGACAGTATTTCGTAACTACGTGCTTTGGAAAAATATGTATAATGGCAAAATATATTTAGACACAATCTAGACTTTCTAATTTAAGGTCAAAGTCTTGGATAAACGCTGAAGTTTAATGTTGCGGTGAAGTTAACTTAACTTTTTTCTAAAAAAATTTTAAGTTTTCTTTGATCTTTTATTTAATTCTTATTATTTTAAACAAGCTTAAGATCATTTATTTATTAATTATAATTATTTATTTCCAATATTACGTCTCCACATTGGGTGACTTCTTCAGGGAACAATTATTACAATTTGATTGAAAAACTTGTTTTAATAAATGAAACTTGTTTTAATAACACTGTGCAACAAGAAAAAACATCCCGTACCATTCCAACGGAAAATGAAAGTTGACCATTAGTAGACTAAAACCCCCAAAGGGTTTTGAAATCTTTGCTCTTGTTTTCTTTTTAGAGGCCCTCGAAGTTGACTCTTTTTTAGCATATTTTGCTCTTTTTTTACTATGGATGAAAATAAAATGTTGCAATGGGTAAAAATAAAATGCAATAACGAAGAAAGCGAGGATGCTCATTTTCACACAGACTGTTTAGTGGCTTCTTTAGAAGTGTGGTGTTCAAAATGAGCTAAATCGGTCCAGCGCTTCAAAAGTTATGAGTGAAAATGTAAGACTGCCTCAAAATTTTTCATACAAATGTGCGAATTTTACTAAATTATGTGACTTGTTTATTTTGCAACCAGACATATAGAGGTGAATAGTGTTGAATATTCACCTCAAGTACTTTTTTCGTCGTTATTGCATTTTATTTTAACCCATTTCAACATTTTATTTTCATCCATAGTAAAAACAATACCAAAAATATACTAAAAAGGGTCAACTTCAAGGGCCAATAAAAACAAAACAAGAGCAAAGATTTCAAAACCCTTTGGGGGTTTTAGTCTACTAATGGTCTACTTTCATTTTCCGTTGGAATGGTCCGGGATGTCTTCCATGACCCGAAATTTGTTGCACAGTGTAATTATTAAAAAAAAAAAATAATTTTTAAATAATTATTAAAAATAAATAAAACATGTTCTAATAATTATTAAAACAAGTTTTTCAATCAAATTGTAATAATTGTTCCCTGAAGAAGTCACCTAATTTGGAGACGAAATATTGGAAATAAATAATTATAATTAATAAATAAATGATCTTAAGCTCGCTTAAAATAACAAGAATTAATTGTTTTCCTTTAAAAAGTTGTTTAAAATGTTAATTGCTTCATGAAAATATTGAACATTTAACTTTTTTGTTTGAAATCGTATTTTTAAAAATCCCGGTATTTCCTAAGCAAATTCCCAGGAATGAGGGAACAGAAAAATGCTGTTTCCCGGGAATCACGGGACGGAAAATCCCATAATACATTAACTAATTTATAATGTTCGCAATTTCAATTGAGATCATCCCAAAAAAAAAACCGTCTAAAGAAATTTTATTAAATTTTGAATGTGTTGAATCCAATTATTTGCAGCTACAATAAAGATCAAATTAAGATTTTATTTACAGGTAAAACGAATCTGAAATAGCCTGTATAATACAAATTAAGAAAAAAAAATTACGTTTTCAAAATGTTTTGCATAAATTTATCTGTAATAATAAGAAACGCTTGAATTTTTTTATAGGAAAAAAAATTTAAATCTGAAATAACAAATTAGGAAAAATTGTTGCCCATGTTTAAAGTATTCAAGTTTTCATCATTTAGTGTTTCCTATTACAAAATGTCCTGAAAATCAAAAAACTTTTAAGACTAAAAAGTCTTCAGTTTTTGTATATTGAATCTGGAGATGTAAGTCAAATGTGTTCATTATCAGTATGACAATTATAAGTCATATTATATGACTGTTTAAAAAATAAAAAAGATAGTTTTTTAATAAATACCTGTTCCTCATTTAAATAATTTGGAAGACCACCAATAAAGATTTTATGTGGAGAATCTGGTACCACTGTAGAAATGACACCATTTGCTATAAAAAAAAATATAAAACAAATTAATATGTGTTAAACAATTAAATTTAAACAATTTAGTACTCACTAGCTGGCTGTGGAATTGGTGAAGTATCCACGACTCCTGGCATTGGTTGATAATCATGGGGTCTACGTATTTTTAAACTTTGTCCCTTAAAGTTTATACCATCGAATGCCATGGCCTGTGTAGTTTCATCTGTTGAACGGAATTCGAGAAAAGCAAAATTCTTATCCAAATTAATTTGACATGCCAATACAGGATTTCCAGCCGCCTGTGCAAGACCAGTTAAATGCATTTGTTGATTGAAGAACTCCATCATTTCATCTTCAGTAACACCAAAGGGTATGTTGCCCACATACAAACGTCTTGCCTGGCGGGTGATGGTAGAACCTACAACGGGTACAGCCGCTTGCGGTATATCGGGTACTGTATTAGCGGGTATTTGGCCTGAAGCTTGCATAGCTTTGTATTGTAATGGTGTTATATGTTCAAAGCCGGGTGGTGGCACATCCCAATATAAAGATGGCTTGCGACGTCTTGTACCTGGCTTGCGAGCGCCCGAACCTCTAAAATCCACACCAGGAACATCACGTCCTCTCCGCTCACGTGAACGGGAACGGCGTCTATCGCGTGATCGTGAACGAGATCTGTGGCGGCGTCTTTCACGGTCTGGAACGCGAATTAAAAACGTTTAGTAGCGTGGTAGGATTTTCTTGTGTTTGCATGAGTGTACACAATTTTAAGAAAAAAAAAATTTTTTTAATTTTATTATTTTGTTAAATACTTACCATCTGCACCCATTTCTATTAAAATTTAAGTTTCTGTTGTGATTTAACAATTAAAAATAACTTTTAAATTAATACAATTTGATTCTTTTTTCAATTAAATTGCAAAAATTTTATGGGCAAAGAAAAAATTTTCTTTTTTTTTGACAAGCATTTACCGCCGCTTGGTCACAGTAGTGTTGTAAATGTAATGAATTCTGAATACCGGGTAACGAGTTGTTTGTATAGACTATATTTTATGTATTCAACATTTTTTACAGGCAAATATAAAAGTGATTTCAAGAAAAGTTAGCAATAATATAATTCTTTAATATAAAATAAGGATATAATTACTTATACAACTAATCTCCAAGAAAATTTAAAAACAATTTGGGTACTCACTTCAAAAGTAACCAAAATATACTACTCTGTGTATTACAACAATAACACAGGGTGAGGCAAAATAATTTAATTGTAAATAATCTATTACATTATGAATTGTCATTTTTTGGCAGCCATATTTGTTATTATTTTTCATCAGCAAAACAAGCAAAAAAAAAAAACATTGAGAACATTTTAAAATTCTTAAAAAAATAACAGTAATAAATTAGGAAAAATATTTTAAAATACTTTCAAAGGAGTGTAGATCATTTACAATATTTTAACTAAATTGAAAGAGAATACTTTGTGAGAAGATAAAATTAATTTCCGCTAAAGGAAAGAAACCATACCAGAATGGGTTATGAAGGTACGTCAGAGATCTCCTAACTTTTTTAAACTTGTATTACTTTTATAAATATATTTGCAGAACGTCGTCATCATCGTAGCAGATCGCGTTCCAGATCACGTTCTCATTCTCGAGAACGTCACCATCGTAGTGGTTGTAAAAAAGCTTGTAACCGTTCACGTGAACGACATCATAAAGCATATCGCCGCAAACCATCCCTGTACTGGGATGTTCCGCCGCCAGGTTTTGAACACATTACATCCATGCAATATAAAGCAATGCAAGCTTCTGGACAAATACCTGCTAGCGTTATACCTGATACACCTCAAGCAGCTGTACCCGTTGTGGGTTCAACTATTACTCGCCAGGCAAGACGTTTGTATGTAGGCAACATACCCTTTGGAGTAACGGAAGACGAAATGATGGATTTTTTTAATCAACAAATGCATTTGGTGGGCCTAGCCCAAGCAGATGGCGACCCAGTGTTGGCTTGCCAAATCAATTTAGATAAAAATTTTGCTTTTCTCGAATTTCGTTCCATTGATGAAACCACTCAAGCAATGGCTTTTGATGGTATCAATTTTAAGGGTCAGAGTTTAAAAATACGAAGACCCCACGACTATCAACCTATGCCAGGAATGACCGATACTCCGGCGGTTAAACCAGCTGTTGGTAGGTTTAACGTATCCAAAATGTTGTAAAAATAAATATCGTTCAATCTCTTTTTTATTTTTAGTTAGTTCTGGTGTTATTTCCACTGTGGTTCCGGACTCACCACATAAAATCTTTATAGGTGGTTTACCCAATTACCTAAATGATGATCAGGTAAGCTTTTCAAGTGATTTTAATACTGTAATTTTCAGGGCATCACACTCATGTTTGAAAAAAAGTTATCAATTCCCGGATATATCACACATCATAGACGAGGGGAAAGTTTTCGACCTTGGATAAAATACAGTGAAATTGAAATGCTATGCTGAAAGTCCTGCAGATCAACATTTATGTTTATATTTGAAATATTTTTCAAATTTGAATAACATTTTCAATTGAGAATTTGAATTATATGCCGTACACACCTAAATTCTAAAAAAGTGTTTTTCTAAAACACTTATTAAAGCTCTTTATTCTGTTGCAAAATTTCTTTATTATATTACTCTGGTTTTGCCAAAACACGTACTAAAGCTCGTTAGACGACATTCAGACTAGATTACAAATCATGTGTTTTGCCGAGCTAGTGGAAATAAAGAACTGTTGAAATAAGAAATAAGAGCTTAATATATGGAAACCAAACTTTTCAGTTAACATACACTATACGAAAAAATTATAACATACAGTTATTGTGAGTTACTATAAAAAAACAGTTTCAATGTTCCCAACAAATACTGCATTTCATAAAAAAATCAGGAAAACAAGGCTTACTACAATGGAATATATCGCACTTGATCAACAAGAGGGTATTAACTCAAAATTTTTAAATTTTCAGTAGAATCAAAAAACCACATTTTAACAGAATTTAAAAATTCAAACATAAACATAAAGTTGGCAACACTATGTTGAGATAGATGTATTAAAAAACACCTCTCGATTGAAAATTAAATAAATTGTCTATCTAGTGCAAAAATAACTTAAATTTACTTTAAAATTAATTGAAATATCAACATCTTCGGTGAAGTTATAAAGTTTTCTGTAATATCATTAAAATATAGCCAATTAAAAGAATAAAAATATCATCCTGTAATTTGCACAACGTGATTTTTCTAATTATACTTATTTTTTTTTGTTGTTGCACTCACACCTGTGCAAATAACTTTACAAAATATACGGCGATCACTGTCTCACAAGTTGTATGTAAGAAAGAAGTTGTAAAAGGAATAAAAATAATTGCTAATTTGAGTCTGCCATTTTGGAAATTAAAGACTGAAAGATTATAAATAATATAAATATTAAATATATTAAATAATATAAATTATGGCTTATCTTTGTGGAGTCTGCGATCAAGATACTAAACGTAAACGCAGTTTATTATGTAGATGCTGTGATACATGGTTTCATGCTGACTGTGAGGGTGTCTCTAAGGAGTTATTTGCCACTTTAGATAAAAATCGAAACTTAGCATACACTTGTAAAGAATGCATTGAAAACCCGCCAAATAAATCTGATCTTTCTTTTAAAGATGAAATACGAAGGGAATTTGCTGCTCTTAAAAGTTCTTTTCGGGAACATTCTGATGACATGAAGAATGAACAGACCGAAATCAAAGAAAAATTTGAGTCTGTGGTTGTTGAAATTCGTAAGGAACTATCAAATCAATTTACGGAGATTAAAGATGAAATTGGCAATTGCAAAAATTTAATCAATTCTAATGATATTGCCATTAAAAAAAAGTTGTGTGAACTTGAGTTACAAAATCATGCTCTCCAGCACCGTTTAAATAGATCTGACGTTGTAATAACAGGTCTTGCTGGCGATATTAAGGATCTCAAAACAACTTTAATAACTTTATGTACTTGTTTGAAAGTTGATATTGTTCCTGATGATATTCTTAACATAATGTATATTAAACAACGTAGTGCTATTCTTGTGAAATTTGATCAAATCAGTATTCGTGACAAATAATGTCAGCATACTTCAAAACAAAATCTCTTAAATTATCTGATGTCGTTGGTGGAAATTTACAAACCCGTGTTTATTTGAATGACAACTATTCATCACTTGCTAATAAACTACTGCGAATATGCTGGAAGTTAAAAAATGATAAAAAAATCAACGGTTATAGCATTATAAATAGGGATATTCTAAAGGCTAAAATAACGATGCTTAATGATGCTGTCAAGATCGTTACCCTTCAAGAGTGTATTAACTTATTTAACTTAGATGCCTAAGTACATTAATTCATGTCTGTGTTCATGGTGAAAAACAAATCGCTAAACCCTTTTATTAAATAAATTTTATAAATTACTCATTAAGTCTGTTCGATTACTTTCCTACTGAAGTCCATGAAGGCTTCCTTTGTATTGATATTAAATAAAATAAATAAATTTTCTTATTTTTCTTCAATCTTTTTGAATAAATTTTTTAGCTCAATAAAATAAATAAATATTACTCAGTAACAATATTACGGAGAACAAGACCAAATTTAGCATCGAGCTGTCACTTTACTAAAAATGTATACAAATTTTTGTGTTATCGAACAAACTTTTCATTTGTTTTTCATGATGAATACGGCTGATCTGATTTACTGATCTGATTTTTTGTTGACATGTAAATTTTTGTAATGTAACTTTTTTGCTTTTTTCTTTTTTTTTTTGAGATGTTTAACAAAATTAATCTTTAATTGACCAAATTAATCTTTAATTCTCAATCGAGTAGGTATTTTTAAGAAATGAATTTTCGGTTTATATCAATAAGTTTTGAATGTGATTTTCTTATTATGTATATTGTTTTGGTAGATGGTTGGCTCCCCCAGAAATATGAATATTACTTAAAATTTTATGATCCATAATTACAATCTTGGTCCTATAGCCCAAGATAACTCATTATTAAGAACATCTCTTTCTGCTTATTCTGAAAACTTAAATATTGGACACGTAAACGCTCAGAGTTTATGCCCTTCTTATTCTAATACTAAACTTGAGGAATTCAAAAGCACATTTCATAACTGCTGGTTGGATGTAATTGGAATTTCTGAGACTTGGTTTAAGCCAGATATTTATTCGCAGTCATTGAACCTTCCGGGTTATAATCTGGTCAGAAATGATCGCCCTAGGGTGGAAAATCGGACTGGACATGATCATGTTAGGAGTAGAGCATGTGGTGTCTGTTTGTATATCTCAAACAATTTACGTTATAAAATTGTTTTTCAGGGCAAACAGTTTGGAGTCTGTGAGTCGTTATTTGTAGAAATTTTTGGTAATGGTGTTTCTACGGTGGTAGGGGTGGTTTATTTACCTAATGGGGATATTGATAAGTTTGAGGACCTGCATTTCGATTTATTTGATCGTTTTTCAAATATAGTTATCATGGGTGACTTTAACTGTAACCTTTTTGATGCAGTTAAATCTACAAATTTCCGTTCTTTAATCTCAAGGTGTGGTCTTAGCTGTGTTCATAACTGCTTGCCTACACACTTACATTTGCCAAATAACTCTACATCTTTAATAGACTATTTTCTATTGAGCCAGCCTTCTTTGGTTGCTCAAAGCGGTCAAATGCAGTTTCCATTTTTTGCATCGCATCACAGTTTAGTATTTATTTCTATTCAGTTTTCTGCTAAGATTCACGATAGTTGGGTTGAATTTAAAGATTATAGACGAATTGATTATGATGCTATTTGTCATCATTTTGATCTTTTTGATATATCTCCTATATTCTGCACTAATGATGTCGACTTGCAACTGTCTACTCTGAATAATTTAATTGATGATCTCCATAGTTATGTACCCACTTCTAGAAGAAGAACACGTTCTAATGACATAGTTTGGATGAGTTCCAGGGAAATTGTTCTAGCCAGATCGCAACGGGACTCTGCTTATGGTGCTTACCTTAGAGACCGCACTGAAGTGAACTGGAGGACTTATTGTAGACTTAGAAATAGGACTAAATCTATAATTAGGAGAATTCGTAGGGAGTATGGAATGGGCTTATTTAGTGGTGCGACAAATCCGCAGATTTGGAGTAGGATACGTAGGCTTGGTGTCGTTGGCAGTGAAAGTTGTGATCATGGCGATTCCGATGTTGAATCAATTGCTACTGGATTTTTAAATAATCTTGTACCAAACCACCTGGGTGAATTTAATTTTGATAATTTTATTGAGAGTCCTAATTCTTTTGCTTTTAATGTTATAACGGAAAATGAACTTATACTTGCGATAAACTCTGTTAAGTCTAATGCTATTGGCTATGATATGATTCCCATCAGTTTTATCAAAATTATATTCCCACTGATTTCCACATTGCTTCTTCAGCTTATAAACAATATTTTTACTGTCTCAAAATTTCCTGTTGCGTGGAAGTTAGGCCGTGTTGTACCAATTTCTAAGGGTGGGCATTATAACGTAGATAATTTGAGGCCTATAAGTATTTTACCTGCGATGTCGAAAATAGTTGAAAACATTATGAAAATACAGATTTTATACCATTTTGAACATTCTCTTTACTTCATCCTAATCAATTTGCCTTTCGGCGAAATCACAATACAACCTCTTTGTTACTTTCCCTTACTGATACAGTTAGGAGAAAGTTGGATCATGATCAAAATTGTGTTATGATTTCTTTGGATCTTACCAAAGCTTTTGATCGTATTAATCATAATGTTCTCATAAATAAGCTACAGGTTAAGTTCAACTTTTCTAAATCGGCGTGTAAGCTAGTGTATTCTTATTTATTAGATCGATCACAGTTTGTCTCTCTAGGTGGCCTTAGCTCGAGTGTAAGTGCTGTTACATCAGGTGTACCCCAGGGGTCTGTACTGGGACCTATACTTTTTTTAACCTATTTGAATGATTGTATTTCTCTAATGAATAACGATTTTTGTAAGTCATATGTATTTGCTGATGATATTTTTTTATTGTATAGTGCTGATTCTAAACATATTACCCACTTAGAGACTTGCTTGAACAACCATTTAAATTTAATTTCCAATTGGATGTATTTAAATTACTTAGAGATTAATTCGGCTAAGACTAAGGCAGTATATTTTCAGTTGCAAAATCAGAATTGCTTGTTTCCTAGGATTAGTATTAATGGTCAGTTAATTGACTATGTGAATTCTCTTAAATGCCTTGGTGTTATTTTGGATTCGAATCTAAATTTTGATGATCATATTGATTCTCTGTCAAATAGGGTTTGTCTTACTTTAAGAAGACTATATTCTTTGAGAGCGTACACACCAAGACATGTAAGATATATTTTGGCTAATTCTTTGCTAATGTCACAATTTAATTACGGCCTTGAGGTGTTTTCTGGAACTTTTTCTTATAATGTAGATAGACTTCAAAGAGTTATTAGAAAAATTGTTCGTTACATATTCGACGTGAGAATACAGGATCATATTCGTGTTTCTGAACTTGTCCCTCAGTTTTTGAGGTGTTCTTTTCATGATTATCTAAAACTACGTCTATTACTTCATTTTTATAAAATCATGAAATGTGGACAACCTCAATTTTTGTAAATGAATTTACATTTATAAATTCAACACGTAATATTCAAATTGATGTACCTCTGGGTCATCTCACAATATTTGATCGTTCGTTTTTGGTAAGAGTCTATCGTATTTGGAACTATCTTCCAACTCTACTTAGGCTATTTTCGTATTCTTATCCTAATTATAAGGGAAAACTTTTAAATTTTTTTAATAATGTGCAGACATGATTGTTTTACTATACTTTTGGGACGGAATAATAAAACAAAAAATTGTTTTTCTTCTGTCTACGTTTATTTGTATCTTTGGCTAAATGGGACTTTTATATTTAATATATTTTCGTAATGTTTATGTGGCTGGGGAGCCAATTACACGCTAGGATAATATGCATTTTTGCATTTTATATTTAAGGTTTTTATTATTACTGTACATAGTTATTTATTTTACAATACATATATAATTGGCCATGAAGGCTAATAAGCAAATTGCATTTGAAAATATATATACATTGTTTTTGTTTTAAATTTTACCACTCATTGCAAAAAAAAAATCAATTTTTTGAGTTAATACCATTTTTTTGAAATTTTATCGATTTAAATTTATTGAATAAAACAAATTTTATCAACAAAACAGTATTAACTCAAAATACAACCAAATATAAATAAAACAGTTTGATTATTTTTAACATAAATAAAGGCTCAAATCAAAATAATACCTTTTTTATGAAAATATACGATTCATTTCTATTTGAACTTTTGTATTAACTCGAAATAATACCTTTTTGTTGAAATAAAGGTAGTCACTACATTATCATGAAAATGGTCTCAAAAGTGGTTTTCGAGATGAAAGAGTAATCGGAATACGTTGAAATTTTTACAATAGATAGATATTGATGTTGTTAGTTGATTTCTTGAAAAAAGTGATATTTTAAAAATTTTGAGTTAATACCCTCTTGTTGATCAAGTGCGATATGTATACCGATTTTTTAGTACGAAATTTTTTATCCAACTAAAAGGATATTGACTTTTAGCATTCCAAAGCATCGTAGTTTAGAACTTTTAGAATGGTGCGGAAAGTCCAATTTTAAAAAATATATTTGAAATTGCAAGTTTCATATAATTTTCATTAAAATTAAAAATTATGTTTTTTTGACTTTTAATTGTGCAATGAAAATTATTCAAGTTTGAGGTCATACTCTATATTTCTTTATTAGGATATTTAAATTTATTTATTTGCAACGCAATAAGCCACTTAGGCCAAAGTACATTGTTAATACATTGTACAAACTCATATAAATACTTACAAAATTTTTTATGTTATATGTAAATAGCCGGATATACATAAAAAAAAATATCCCTAAAACAGGATTATATAAAAAAAGAAAAGAAAAAGTATTAAATGTTTCAAATCGTATGCTTTAAATTAAATTTTTTTGGATATGACTGAGGCACAAACAACGTCATTATTGTCCAAACAAATAATCTATAGAGTTTTTGTTTCAAATTTATTAATTGACCACTTTCAAGAATGTGTTGTTAGATCTATTTCGGGAATTTTCTAGGTTCCCATTCTCAGATCACATTTTAAAAGAGGTGACAATCCCATGCAAACATCAAACATTCATATATCCCACTAAATGAGATCTAATGTACGAGCTCGAAGTTAAAAATGATCAAAAATAAATTTAAAACTTGTTCGTTATGTGCAAGCTCTACCTTTGGTAGATATACAATACACGCTTTTTATTTCTATTCTCCTTTTTATTTTTACACTTGTTTTGTTTAAAAACAAGACGTAAAGGGCGAGTAAACAAGACCGTACTTTGTCTTTTTACAAGTTTGATATAATTTTTATTAAAAATAAAAATTATGTTTTTTCGACCTTTTGTTTTTGTTTTCAAATTTATTAATTGACCACTTTCAGGAATGTGTTGATAGATCTATGAATGTTTGCATGGGATTGTCACTTTTTTCAAAACGTGTTTTGATGATTTGAACCTAGAAAATTCCCGAAATAGATCTATCAACACATTCCTGAAAGTGGTCAATTAATAAATTTGAAAACAAAAACTCTATAGATTAATGGTTAGGACAATATCTTAATAAAGAAAGAGTATGGTCTCGAACTTGAATAATTTTCATTTTCATTGCAAAATTAAAGGTCGAAAAACATAATTTTTATTTTTAATAATAATTATATCAAACTTTACGTCTTGTTTTTAGTTCTCATTTAGTGGGATAACTCGGTTATATGAATGTTTGATGTTTGCATGGGATTGTCAGTTCTTTTAAAATGTGTTCTGATAATGGAAACCTAGAAAATTCCCGAAATAGATCTATCAACACATTCCTGAAAGTGGTCAATTAATAAGTTTGAAAACAAAAACTCTATAGATTATTTGTTAGGACAATAGCTTAATAAAGAAATATAGAGTATGGGTTCGAACTTGAATAATTTTCATTTTCATTATATTTAAAATTTTTATCTCTCCAAATACATAAAAATGCATAATACACATTCTAGAAAAAGTAAATGTAAAAAACCACCATATAAAACAGCTGAATTTAGATGGAAAATATAATTTTTAAAAATACTAAAAGAATTTACAGCGTTATAAGTGGCGTTATCACTTTAAGGATAAACTTTTTTTTTGAATACTACATTTAGAGATCTGAGAAAACCACAACGGGTCTCGTAGAATGTTATTTTATCTCTGACATTATTGCAAATATCAATGACTTTAGTCATACCAATTTTTAAGATGCAACCTATTTTGGAATTTTCTTTAAAGGAAGATAAGCCTAGCTTATACCAATTAAAGATAATTGTATTAAAGTCTATAGAACATTCCAGTTTTGGCATGAAGGAGTCAAAAATAAGAGACATGTTGCTTAAACAAGTAATCTGTAGCATATAAACAAAATTTAAAAAATAATCGAAGCCAATCTGATTAACTATTGATCCTTGAAAACACAAAATCGAACAAAAAAAACATTTCAGGAAGTTTTTATTGCGTGTAAATTAATAAAAGAGAACCAATAAACTATTTTTAACTCTCACACAGATTTTAAAATCGGGTATTTAAAAAATGTATGGTATAGAGTTTTTAATATTGAACGTTATAAATATTTGTTTACAACTTTTTTAAAATTATTTATTTAAAATGTTGTTTTTTAGTTTCTTTTATAAAAGTGTAGCACTTTTATCTGTATCCATGAATACTATTAGTAATAAATTAACAATAAAAATAAATAAATACTATCCTGTAGTAAAAATATATTGAAAAAGCATTTTGTATGTTATATTTTTTTCGAGTAGTGTATGTATAATTTCGAGTTTTAATTGAATACAGAAGAAATATCATAAATATACTTTTTAATAACCATTAGTGTCCGACCGAACTCATTTTTTTTTTGTCGAAGCCTTAGCCGAACTTGCGCCAAATTTTCAATGTTCGGCAGAAGACGATATTTTTAATTTACTTTTTAATTTGAATAAAACGTGAATTTCGGTTAATTTTGACAAGGAATAAAGTAAAGCAAAAATAATTAAACATGAGTAAATCTCAAAAAAAAAAGGCTAATTTAGAAATTTTTTTTCAAAAATATGAAATAACGAGTTTAATTATTTTAATTACGTCTTTTGAAAAAAATGGGAATGCTTGAACTTTTTATTTTTACAAAATATTTAACGATTTTAATACAAATTCTTGTTTTTGTATTCGAAATTAAAGAATTTAATCTGAAAATGTATTCAATTTCGTCTTAAACTCGGTGTTCGGAAAAGTTCGTCTAAAAGTTGACCGAACGTCACTTTTTGGCCGAACTCCGATGCCAAATACACTCGGTCGGACACTAATAACCATATAAAGGGTGTTTTTTTATACAGGTATAGAACTTTAAGTTGGCAACATTTTTTTTTTAACTGGCGGCCATTTTGTCTGCTGTCAAGTGATTTATGTTTAGTTTGTTTTGGCATTTCAACATGAATAGACTGACGCCTGAACAACGCTTCCAAAGTGTGCAAATTTATTTTGAAAATCATGGTTCTGTTCGAAATACCTATCGCGCACGAATTTTGTTTAGCGATGAAGCTCACTTTTGGTTAAATGGGTACGTCAATAAACAAAACTGCCGTATTTGGAGTGATGATAATCCTCCGCTGGACTATTTTCTGTGGGGATATGTGAAGTCGCTAGTCCAAGCCGATAAGCCCGAAACGATTGACCACTTGGAGGACAACATTCGCCGCCTTATTGCCAATACACGGCCACAAATGTTGGAAAAAGTCATCGAAAATTGGACCTCCAGATTAGACTACGTCCGAGCCAGCCGTGGAGTTCATATGACAGAAGTCATATTTAAATTATTTCAAAGTTCTATACCTCTATAAAAAACGCCCTTTAGTACATGTAAATTACATACATATTTAATTTCAAAGAGTTTTTTTAGAATTGTAATTTTAAGAGTTTAACTTATACTCTGTAAATTTTAATTAGTTCAATTTACAAGCATATTGTATTTTTCAAATATCGCATAGTAAATTACTTGTTTAAAATTTAAGGATTTCGACTTGTTTTTGAACTTTCATTGCAGATTGTTTATTCTTAAAAAAAAAAAAAATCTCTTTTCAGCAAATAAAAGTTGTCGTATTATTTTTTTTTTTTTAATTTTCAGTCAAATGAACAACATTTAAATTCTATCCTTTAGCTATTTGAGATGTATTTGTTCAAATTATTCTTTCCTATAATTATATAAGTTTCCAGCTTTTTCAGCTTGGTTTGTTTTACACACCCAGAGAAAACCAGGAATAAGTTTCATCATTTCGTCCAATGTAACAACTTCATCAATATTTATGAAACATATCATAAATAACAAGAATTATAATGACCATTAACTTTTTTTTTACACAAAAATAATGAAATCCCTACTAATGCAAAATATACTTCATATATATAGTGAAACATTTCATTAATATGATGAAATTGATATTGTTTTTATGAAATGTTTCAAAAATACTATGAAATTTTACATTGGATGAAAATCTATGAAACACGTCATAAATATAATGAAGCTTTTCCTTTGAGTGAATGGATTAGAAACTAGATTTTGCAAAAATTCCCGGTTACATCTATGTTACAGGATAAGTGAGAAAACAACTGAAAAAATTCTATTCCACAGCTTCTTATATCGATATTTTAGTTTTCAGCAAAAAACAATCTCTTTAAATTTCAGCCAAACTCAAATCTTTATCTTACAGCAAATGTTTTAATATTTTTTTTTTACATACTAAATTTACTGATCGAATTTCTACTACTTATATAATTATAGATTAGTTTGAGCCGTGATGCTCCTATAACCAAAAACCCTACTGTGACAACCACCCTTGCTAAAATAGTGAATATTGTTGTTAAATATAAAACGTTTTTATAAATTTTAAAGCGTGTTTAACACAAACATAAAAACTACTTTTAAAACACGTTTCACTAAAGACGGTATTAACACAGTAATACACAAATAATTTTAAAAAATCTAAAGAAATTTTTTAAAATACCCCAAAAAAAAGGCAAGTTAAGTTTAATTATGAAACTATATTAATTATCAGGTAAGGGTTTATGTATTTAAAGGTTAAAACAAAAATGTTTTTGGGTTTTAAGCGTATTGGCTTAATAAATTATCAAAAACATTTTTGTTTTGTTATAAAAATATTGGTTATACAAAATGTTCAATATATATTTATTTTCAAAATTTATTTAGGTAAAGGAGCTTTTATTATCATTTGGTCAATTGAAAGCTTTTAATTTGGTTAAAGATACGGCTACTGGATTAAGCAAAGGATATGCTTTTTGTGAATATGTAGATCTCAGCATTACAGATCAGGTAAAACGTTTTAGACTAAAGGTAAAACAATAGAATTAAAATATTTCATATTTTTTAGGCTATAGCTGGTTTAAATGGCATGCAATTGGGTGATAAGAAACTAATTGTACAAAGAGCCAGTGTAGGGGCCAAAAATGCTCAAAATAATACTACAACCACAGCCAAACCCGTAACCATACAGGTGAGTATTTTTATGTTTAAACTGTGGAATTCAATTTATAATTTCTTTATTTTAGATTCCTGGATTATCATCCATTATAGCATCGGGTCCACCTACAGAAGTTTTATGTCTGCTAAATATGGTCACCGCCGATGAGTTACGCGATGAAGATGAATATGAAGAAATATTAGAAGATATTAAAGAAGAATGCAATAAATATGGAGTAGTACGGAGTGTTGAAATACCTCGCCCTTTAGTTGATGTAGATGTTCCTGGTTTGGGCAAGGTCTTTGTTGAATTTAACTCTGTTATTGATTGCCAAAAAGCTCAGCAATCTTTGACAGGTCGTAAATTTAGTGAACGTGTTGTGGTTACTTCATATTATGATCCA
>CM037852.1:131489532-131524314 GCA_021234595.1 Delia radicum
TTTTGACCCCGATTTGCGTCGGTTCGATTTGCATCGTTTTGATTTCGATTTGCGTCGTTTTGTTTCCGATTTGCGTCGTTTTGATTTCGATTTGCGGTCGATTTGCGTCGTTTTGATTTCGATTTGCGTCGCTAAAAACGGTTAAATTTTTTACTGGCAGCATTGTGGATGACCATTTTAGCATTTGTAGTGCCTGATTTAGCATCTTTTCGAATCGAATTACATAATAACCCCCCTGGCAACACTGATCGTCACCTGTACGTTAAGAAGTTTTCAAATTGCGTGAAATAAGGGAAATTCCCTTTTCTTTGTTATATAAGTGGTGCTAAGAACAACTGTCTGGCTATGGTAAGAATTTAGTGTGTGATTCGCCAAAATACCTTAAGGGCGTAAAAAATGAGTCAAAGTAAAAGAAAGTAATAAGTTTCGAATTAAAATTGGACGTAATTAAACTTTTAAATCGGGAGAAAAAGGCTGTTAATATAGGAAGAGCTCTTGGACTAGCACCTACAACAGTAAGAACAATTTGCAACAGAGACAGTGATAAAATAAATAATTTAGCTGAAATTGTCACAACACTCCAATCTAAACAAGACACTATAGCAAGAAATCTCTTATTGGTTAAGATGGAGTCCCTTCTTTCAATTTGGATACATGATCAAAATAAGCGAAGAATGCCACCGAGCAAGGACGTAATAAAAAATAAAGCTCTTTCTATATACTCCGACCTTAAGAAAAATACTGCATCTAGTAGTAACGGAAATTCTGATGATTTCGAAGCCAGCAACGGTTGGTATAATCGCTTTAAAACACGGGCAAATTTATAAAATGTGGCATTAAAAGAAGGGTCAGCCAGTGCAGATTCAGTAGCTTCAGAAAAGATTAAGCTTTAGCTGAAAGCCATAATTGAAAAAGGAGGGTATTCTGCTAAGTAGATTTTGAATGCGGACGAAACTAGTCTTTTTTCTTAATTTATTGTTTTGTTATTTCTTTATAATAATTATTAGCATTTGTTGCAGTAAATGAAATAAATAAAAATGTATTCATACTTGTTTTTTTATCAAAAATTCAAAATTTTTTGCTTTGTTTTGAATATTTTCCCCAATAAATTAGATTTCAGTGCATTTATATAGAAAAAGGTGATTCGATTTGCGTCGTTTCGATTTGCGTCGCGTTTCTCCGGTCCCCATTAACGACGCAAGTCGGGGGGCTCTAGTGTTATAACTAAAATTTTAAGAAACAATACAGATAATGCTTAAATTATTATTTAAATAAACAAATAATTAGTGGATTCAGTTTAATCGTTTTAGTTTTAATAATAAATAAATAAATAAAAAGTGAAAAGGATTAAATTAAGTTATGAGTTTTGTTCTTCAAGCTTTCGCCTAAAGACCTGAGGCGAATATGAAAAACACTTCAAGTCTCTAGGTAAAGCATTCCACAATCGTATCAATCTTACATTAAATGAGCGATCAAAAAAGCCAGTATGAAAGCGGGGGAATATTATTTGAGGATTTCTTATGGAATGCGAGAAATGGAAATTTTGTACAATATAGTTAGGAAAACCAGTTATGATTAACTTGTAAAAATATATCAATGTTCTCATACCAATAAAGTTCTCAAAATCGCAATCAAGAAATTTTTCAACGTATCGTGTAACATGATAACGAAGTTTTAATCCGAAAATATAACGTATTATTCTATTAAAAATGTTAGTAAATCTACTAAATTCACCAGCTGTGGTTCCAGAAATCACCTCATCACAGTACAGTATATGTGGCTTTAAAGCATTTGCAACTTTAATTTTACTACGAAGCGGCAGATATAGATCAAGTGTGTACAACCTTCTTAATAAAAACGAAATCTTAGATCTTACACTATTTTTGACCAAATTAATACCTTCCTGGTTAAAAAAGTTCATATATGTACAAATATGTTCATACATGGACATATATGGTTGTGTATATGGCCAAATATGGAAATATATGTTTTATATATGGACATAATTGCAATTAAATATATTGAAAAAGGACTCATATATAGTCATATATGGAGGTATATATATGGTCATATATACAGGGTGATTCAGTCACGACCCGCCGAATTTCACCAGCGTATTCCTTGGCTCATTTCATGAAAATATGCAAGTGTGCGAAATGACAGAGGCTTGAAAATTTTCGGATTGGAGGTCGGAGGGTAGAGGGTAAAATTGCTAACTTCTGATACAGTGTTCGTAATATTTCAACTGATTTATTTTCATTTTCATTTAACAAAACTTCTTCTAAATTATTGTATTTCAACCTAAAATATAGGTCATCTAAATTTAGCAGAACATGACTCTCAACTTCATTGAAAATACTGCTGGCGCAAATTCAGGTACTATTATCTGTTGTCGTAGCTGAATTTTCAACTGTTTATACGGGCTTTTTTTTATGAGTGTAGAACAAGGCTTCTACATTTCTAAAAGCGTAGAAATATTTAGAGATAAAATTACACCATTCTTTTCCAAAAATTTTTAAAAAATATTTGAAGCTAGAACCAAAAATTTTTATGTAAAAAAATTTTTTAAAATTTTTATAAATTTCTGTGGAATAAAATTTATCAAAACCAAATATTTTAAAAATGAAAATGAAATGGCAATTTAAAAAATTCCACGGAATTTGATATTTTATATAATTAAAAAAATTATTTTTTATTATTTTCTATAGATAAAAGATTTAAAATTTTTAAGATTTCACAAGAATATAACAGTTTTTCTATGGTTTTTAGATAGTTTGATATCATGAAGTTTAGAATTAGGTAAAATAAATGCGTTTTATCAAATTTCAGAAATACTTTTGATTATTTTCGTAAATAAACAAGTTTTTACATTTTCTATTAAAATGACAAATGGTTTGAAATATTATTGGTTTTGTTTGAAAATTTTTTTTTCCAGCGAGAATTTTTTTTTCCACGTTTCAAATAATTTTTCCATTATATTTCTGATACCAAACCCCCGAAATTAGAATGTTTTATTGCTAAAAAGTGATTAGAGTTGTAATCATTTTGGTAGACTTAAAGACGGATTAAAAAAATTATAAAAATTGGTTAACAATTACGACATCTTCTTAATCAATAAAAAATCTCTAAATTCAGTGAAAAATTTTCTAATTTAATTAAAAAAAAAATTATAAACTTCCAAAAATATGTAGGATGGTATCCGATTCGATGCGGGTATCGGTAAAGGTAAGGCTGAGGCTATTTTCGTTTATTTCGGTAACAGTATTTTATGGGTAACGATGTTTCAGTTATTTCGGTAACGGCTTTTTAGCGGATATTAAGCTTATTTCGGTATTGGTATTTTAGCGGTAACGATATTTTCGTTTATTTCGGTAACGTTATTTTAGCGATAACGGGTTTTCAGTTCTTTCGGTAACGTTGTTTTAAGGATAACGTTATTTTAGTTATTCAGGTAATGTCAATGCACATCGATAATTTTAGCCCCATTATGCCCGAATTCTAAAAACTAACTTTATGATCAAGCTTTGGAAAAATATATATCTATTTACAGCGATTATTTTTCTTATTTTGTCAGATTATTTTGGTAACGGTATTTTAAGGATAACGATATTTCAATTATTTTGGTAACGGTATTTTAACGATAGCGGTATTTTAGTTATTTTGGCAACGGTATTCTAAGGATATTGCTATTTTTAGTTATATCGGTAACGATATTTAACGGATAATGGTATTTCAATTATTTCGGTAACGGTATTTTAGGGATAACGATATTCTGTTGAAAGGGTTTTAAATTTTGTGTTTTAGCGGTATTGCCTGCCATCCCTGGTTTTATAACTACATTTTTAAAAACTTGTCAAATCATTTAACAAAATATAAATTAAATATTTAAAAACAAATTGTTTACAAACAATTTAGTACTAAAAATTTAATAAACAAATTTTCTCTGTTACAAAACAGCAGAAGTTTTTGCTAACTTATTTAAATAATTGTTCTAAAAGTTTTTTAAAAGTTATTATCAGGGACAGGAATTTCATGCACTTAAAAAGGCGCCTATAATATGCATTAAAAATCTTAAAATATGCAGTTAAAATTTAAAAATATGCAATTAAATTTGATTTTTAATTATATTAAAAACTAAAAGGTTTTATAATAAAGAAAATGACCGTTAAACGTCGGAGTTTGTGATCGGTGTATTTTGATGAGTATTGATTTTCTTAGCTTATATCACAACAGTCATCTAAAAAGCTGATCTGAGATTTTGAGAGTTTCAAAGAAACAAAAAAACGTGAAAAGGATGTAATTTTACATTAATTATTTTACATATTTTTAAGCAATTGTAATGAAATTTGAAAGATAATTTGTATTGTGTAATAATTTATATTAAAACATACGCATTTAAAAATCCACTTAAAACTGTTTCTCTTAATAAAATAAAATTGAAAATTTTATTCTAGAAACAAAGAAAAATGCAACTAAAAATGAATTTTAAAAATGTGCGCTTAAAGCAAAATAGGTAAAGATATATAATCAATATAATATATTTAAGGCAAAATATGCAAAAATATGCATTTACCATCGTGCGTTTTAAAAAAAAATATATAGTTTTAAATATCAATATTTTACTATTCAAAAGTAAAATATTTGACAGATGACGTGACAAAGTTTGAAATTTATTTAATAATTAACTCTGCTTGATAATTCCTAGATTTTTTATATTAAATTGTTCACAACAAACTTGATTTAAATTACAATTTTTAAACACCTGCTAACATCAACGCAGAATTAACAAGAATAAATGTTGTTTTTCAATGACGAACGTGACAATAGAATGACAATGACAGCAAGTCAAAAATTTCTCGTTTACTGATCTTTATTTACTTTGTTTGCATTTTTTGGAGTTAATTGTTGTTGTAACAAATATTTTAAGATATGAGTCTACTTGCATTATCGCTCTTAAAGAATTGAATATTTAAGAGAAAATGTTATTGAAAAATTAAAAAAAAATTGGCTAAAAACATGAATGCAACTCTGCAGTCCGTTTTATCAGCATGACAACAAAGGCATGCTTTTGGACTTTTTAATTTAAAAAAAATTAAGTATTTAACTTTAATAATACAAGTCAGAATGGACTATTTGTACACTTTTAATTCGTCGGTGACGGTTGACCTTTCTAAGGAAATGCCCATATCTAGTTACTAGAAAAGTGTTGTGAGCGTTCAAGTGCTAAACAACTACAAATACATTTTTTATGAAAAATACTAAAAATTATAAGTAAAAATAACTTGTGTCCGACCGAACAGTTCGGCCAGAAAATGCATTTGGTCTGTATTCGGTATTTTAAAGCATTATGGACAAATTTGGCGGATGGAAAAATGTTTATTGGGCTGATTAGATGCTATTTTGAGTGTCAAATTTGAATAAAAGTCTGTAGTTAAGCAATGAATTCACTGTTCGGCTTCAGAAAGTTCGGCCAAATTGAAAATAGTTCGGCGGCCGAACTTTTAACTTTATAGCTAAACTTTGGCTTTTCTCTTAAATTTTATACACAAAATGGAATTAAATCGAATCAACAAATATGTTTCAAATACCAATATTTGTCATCATTGCCTCTAGATATCAAAAAACCGACAAAATATAGGTTTTTGGCCGAACTGTTCGGTCGGACACTAAAAATAACTATCAAAACAATAAAAAACGACTAACAAAATATTACTACATATTTCAATGAATGTTGTATGAGACTATTTAGGAAGAGAAATAAATAAATATAATAACAAATTTGCGAAATTGCCAAAATAACTACTCAAAACAACTATAACTAAAATACGGTGGTTTTTGATTAGGAACTTTTTAATAACTGACAAATATAGTTATATTATATAAGGTGGCGCAAAAGTAATCCTCCTATCAGAAAATGCTATACATAATAAATACATAATAAAAAAAAAACATCGGAAGGTTATTTTGCGCCACCTTATATTTACAATAGTAAAATGACTACAATTGCTGTTAAAAATTACAAATTGCTGTTGACTACATGAATGCCTGACACATATGTAGTTGCGGTCAACATTTTCTGAGTGTACTACTTGAGGTGGTAGTTGTAGCTATGAGTCAGCTTAGTTTAAGTATTAATACCGACTATTATTATGATTTCTTCTTTTACATCTTCATGATGTTGTTATTGTTGCTATTATTGCAACAATGCACCTTTGCAAATCATCATGCAAATGCGTTAATTGTTGCAACAACAGATAAAAAAAAGAAATATGAAAAACCTCAACAACTCTATTGTGTTGAAAACAGAAGAAACGAAAACTACAAACAATTGTTAAAAGTCTTAATCAATTTGTTGTGGTTACGCTTATGGTAGGTAGCCATAACTGTAATTAATGAGAAGATGCTTTTGTTTAAGTGCAATATCCGTTAATTTTGAAATAAGAATAATTTATAATAATGTTGGATGAATTCACATAAAATCATTGTTAACTCATCATCGAAATTTATTATACTTTTAAATACACCGATTACAATTAACAAACTTCAAACAGACAAATTAAGCGAAAGTTAAAGAAATCGCTCGAGTTATTTATTTTTTTATACTAGAGAAAAAGTAATTTCCTAATAAACTGTACAGGCCAGGCCGTATAAAATTAGTTAGATAGACACAAAACAACAACATAATCTTCAATTTTCTTTAAACTCATACAGTGAGCGAAATTCCATTGGGCTCAACAATATTTTAGAATTCTACAATAAAAACCGAATAGTTGAATAAAATCTAAAAACAACAAAATATTGCTTTTTCGATTGGTTGTCAATAATTTAACAGTATTTTTTAATCGATTAATATTTAAAAAAAAAAAATTTCAACTTGCTGCGAAATTCAATCGGGCGCACTTGTATAATTTTTATTTAATTTCCACATTTTTGTCTTTTGCTTCTTTAAAAAAAATATTATTTAACTTGATAAATTTAACCGCAAAATAAACAGCGAAAATAAAGAGCATCTTAGAAAACAAATATAAATCAATATATTGCAGTAAAAAAAGTTGTCGATGTGCGCCACGGCAGGCTAGTTGGTAGCGTGCTGGCTTATCAGTTCGATTCCCACCAGAGGCACTGGTCTGTTTTCGCTACAACGCCCCGAAGGCCATAGTAGCTAGTGCTCGGTTAGGGTAATAGTATATAATTTGTAATTATATGATTATTAATTAATAAGAAAAAAAAAAAGTTGTCGATAATTGCAAAAGTTGGGCAAATAATTAAATCGTAGCATTAATAGGAATATCATATAGAAAATATCACATAGAGGTCATCTAACTTGAATCTGTAACTTTAAAATGGTGTCTAACTTTCCAAAAAGTTAAAAATGCACAAAATTGTCAGTTAAAATATTTTAATGGCACAAATTATTATGCTAAAGTGTTTGTTATTAATCACACATTTAATGCTACAAACTTAACTCGGAAATTTTATTCAAAATTAGAAAATATAAAAAAGTTTTGATCTCAAATTGAAATTAAAATCTTCAGAGGACCAATGTAGAAGGTGTAGAAGATTTATAATTTTTGAATAGTTTTTTTTATTTAAAAAAATAAAACAGATAAAAGTTTGTTTATTTTTTACTGCATATTTTTACTACAATTGTTGTTAATTTTTCGAACATTAAAAAAACAAATGACAATGTTAGTTGAATTTGCTGAAATGTAAGTCGTCCTTTCTTTAAGTGAAATTTCATTTGTTTTTAACTACATTTGCAGTAGTCTTAACCTACATAGTATTTTAAGTGCTTAAATTTGGGTTATATTAATAAAATAAATTTTGGGGAACGCATGTGTGTCTATAGAATATTACAATCCATAAACATAAATATTCGATTGTTACAATAAAAATTCATAATTTGTAAATAAATGTCGGTTTTTACAATAATATTAAAACTTAATAATTGTGATAGTACGTTTAACAACAAAAATTCGGTTGCAACAACAAAACTCTTTTCTGTCTGTATATTCAAGTGTTCTAACATAGAGAAAACCCAACAAAAAGTCTTCTTCCAATTCAAAATAAAAATTTATATCTCTTGGGCCCGATTACTGAATGTCCAGTTAAATTTAACAATTAGTTAAATTGAAAATTTATATGGGAAACAGCAACAAATGTGTCAGTTAAATTCCCAGTTAGTTGCAAACGGGACATTGTGAAAATGAGGATTAGTTATTAGTAGTTACAAACCAATAAGTATGCATTTAGGTACCAACCAGCTGAAAAATAGTACTCATAATACCAAAAAGGTTTTTAGTATAAATTAACACAAATAAAAGTGAATAAAAATTCTGTTGTCCATTAAACCAACTCTTAACAATAATACGGTGGAGTTTGATTATAACTAACTCATACACCGAAAAATTGTCTCGAGTGTTCTCAACTGACTCCCAGGAGAAATATCCTTTACTGAGTTTTAGTTGACTCGTGTTTATTAAAAAAAGAACCTACATATTAAATCAAAATGTTTAAAGTTAACAAACTAATTTTTAAAGTATACTAAATATTTAGTTATTAATAGTGTCCGACTGATATTACTTTATCAGGCCGACGCCGATACTTTTTTTAATTTACAAACATTAAGATATTTATTTCGTTAAAAGCGTGGTATGATTGTTAAACAAACCACAAGATTTTTGCTTAAATTAACCTAACTTTATATAGTTTTAAGGGTGTTTTTTTTATAGAGGCATAGAACTTTGAAACGGAATAAAACAAAGATGATTTTTTTTAAATTGAAAAGAAATTTACTTTATTCGAAAGATAATCTTCCAGCATTATAATTTAAATATGACTTCTGGCACATGACCGCCACGGCTGGCTCGAACTTAGTCTAATCTGGAAGTCAAATTTTCGATGACTTTTTCCAACATTTGTGACCTATATTGGCAATAACAAGTGGTCAATCGTTTCGGGCTTATCGGCGTAGACTAGCGACTTTACATATCCTCACAGAAAATAGTCCAGCGGCGTCAAATCGCACGATCTTGAAGGCCAATTCACGGGTCCGAAACGTGAAACTATGCGGTTACCAAACGTTTCCTTCAATAAATCAATTGTGGCACGAGCTGTGTGACATGTTGCGCCGTCTTGTTGAAACCACAGCGCCTGCACATCACGGTTGTTCAATTGATGAACGAAAAAGTCAGTAATCATGGCTCTATGGCGCCGCACGATAGCCGATAGACTAATTGAGGTCTTCCTCTACGCTACGCTCTACAGCAGCAATGACTTCTCCTGTACGCAATGTACAACGTCTCTGTGGATGCATATTGTCATTAAGAGTAAACGTGGGGCGAAAACGTTCCATAGTTAATCGAAATATTTGCTCTGATGGACGATTATGTTGACCGTAAAATGGACGTAGTGCGCGATACGTATTTCGAACAGAACCATGATTTTCAAAATAAATTTTGCACAATTTGGAAGCGTTGTTCAGGCGTCAGTCTATCGATGTTGAAATGCCAAACCAAACTAAACATAAATCACTTGACAGCTGACAACTTAATGTTCTAAACCTGTATAAAAAACACCCTTTATTATGAAAATAAATATGACTTAAATAAATATTTGTCTTCTGTAGTTAGTATCTAAATATCGCTACTAGTGGATTCCGAAATCATTACTTTACACGTTACTTCGCTGATGAATTTTACAGGCGATGAGCCTCAAAGTAACTCATTACCTTGTAGTGGGTAAAGTAACTGGTTACTTATATGGTTACATGGTGGGAAAAAGTAATGTGTTTATAAATAAATTTTCATAAAAAAATGCATAACAATATTTTTTAAAGATATTTTTTTTTATTAAATAAATAACTTTCTTTTTTATTAAATAAATAACTTGGTCATGGTGGGATTCGAACCTGGGGTCTCTGGTATTTAACAATTAGTTAGGCGATAACTCTACCAACTGAGCTATCGATACATACAATATTTTATTGCTTAACATATGTAGATGAGTTGTTGTGCTTCGTGTTTTCCTTCGTGATATCAAAAATATACACCTTACCATTATGCTTACAAAAAATCACAAAGTAATGTGTCTATTAATAGATTTTCAAAAATATATATTAATAATTACTTTACGTTTATAATTCATGCATTATGTAATTGATGATCGGCAAGTCATTATTTTATGTTTTGAAGTAATGTAAAATGAAGTCTCATTACAAGGTAATCCATGAGTGTTCAATTATCGGTAACTCATTACTTCTTGTTGGAAAATAATGATACAGGTAAGGAGTACGCATTACAAGGTAATGCATTACTTTATCGCACCCATTACCAAAGTTTTGCTGGGACGTTTCATAAAATTTGAATTCTTTTCAGTTATAAGCGTGAAAATTTGTTTTCGTTATAAGCCTAAAAATTTTGCATGAAAATTCGTGAAAGGGTCCAAAAAATTAGTTCGTTATATAAAAAGTTCGCTATAAACGATATTCGTTATAATCGTATTATTTTGTAAGAAATTAGTTAGTAAATGTGTTGGGACCAGAAAAATCGTTCGTCATAAATGGTGTTAGTTATAACCGTGATCCACTGTATTACAAAATGATTAGTTGTAAGAATACTTAAACTGTGTTAATTAAGAAAAATTAATAATCGGTATAAAATTTCTTGTTTATCAAAGTATTTTTTATATTTTCAACTGATTTCAAACTAATTTATTTTCTGTGTGTATAATCAATTAAAACTCTAGTACGTATGATCAACATCATATTAATTATACGTTCAGTTTGCCCTTATATATAGAATAAAAATATTATAATCACATTTGGCAAAAAAAAAAAAGGTTTCCTAACGTTGCCAGACGTTTTATAAAACATCAGTGAAAATAATATTATTATTATAATTTTTTTTAAAGGAGAAACCAGTATTTTTCATCTGAAGTTTGGAAGCGTTTTTCTTACAAAGTTTGTCTATTACAAGTTTGTTATAATTTTTATTAAAAATAAAAATTATGTTTTTTTTTTTTGACCTTTAATTGTGCAATGAAAATGAAAATTATTCAAGTTCGAGGCCATATACTCTATATTTCTTCATTAGGATATTGTCCTAACAAATAATCTATAGAGTTTTTGTTTTCAAATTTATTATTTGACCCTTTCAGGAATGTGTTGATAGATCTATTTCGGGAATTTTCTAGGTTCCCATCATCAGAACACGTTTTGAAAGCGGTAACAATCCCATGTCAAACATCAAGCATTCATATGAACTAGTTTACTCACTACATGAGAACTAATATACATATGATTTTGAAGTTAAAGATTATAACCATTGATCAAAAAATAAATTGAAAACTTGTTTGTGTGTATGTCTACCTTTGGTAAATATTCAATACACGTTTTTGTTTCTTTCCTCCTTTTTATGTTTTGTTAAGTTTGTAAACAAAACAGGGGAAGTAAACTAGGCGGTACTTTGCCTTTTTTCACAAGTTTGTTATAATTTTTATTAAAAATAAAAATTATGTTTTTTTTTGACCTTTAATTGTGCAATGAAAATGAAAATTATTCAAGTTCGAGGCCATATACTCTATATTTCTTCATTAGGATATTGTCCTAACAAATAATCTATAGAGTTTTTGTTTTCAAATTTATTATTTGACCCTTTCAGGAATGTGTTGATAGATCTATTTCGGGAATTTTCTAGGTTCCCATCATCAGAACACGTTTTGAAAGCGGTAACAATCCCATGTCAAGCATCAAGCATTCATATGAACTAGTTTACTCACTACATGAGAACTAATATACATATGATTTTGAAGTTAAAGATTATAACCATTGATCAAAAAATAAATTGAAAACTTGTTTGTGTGTATGTCTACCTTTGGTAAATATTCAATACACGTTTTTGTTTCTTTCCTCCTTTTTATGTTTTGTTAAGTTTGTAAACAAAACAGGGGAAGTAAACTAGGCGGTACTTTGCCTTTTTTCACAAGTTTGTTATAATTTTTATTAAAAATAAAAATTATGTTTTTTTTTTTTTTGACCTTTAATTGTGCAATGAAAATGAAAATTATTCAAGTTCGAGGCCATATACTCTATATTTCTTCATTAGGATATTGTCCTAACAAATAATCTATAGAGTTTTTGTTTTCAAATTTATTATTTGACCCTTTCAGGAATGTGTTGATAGATCTATTTCGGGAATTTTCTAGGTTCCCATCATCAGAACACGTTTTGAAAGCGGTAACAATCCCATGTCAAACATCAAGCATTCATATGAACTAGTTTACTCACTACATGAGAACTAATATACATATGATTTTGAAGTTAAAGATTATAACCATTGATCAAAAAATAAATTGAAAACTTGTTTGTGTGTATGTCTACCTTTGGTAAATATTCAATACACGTTTTTGTTTCTTTCCTCCTTTTTATGTTTTGTTAAGTTTGTAAACAAAACAGGGGAAGTAAACTAGGCGGTACTTTGCCTTTTTTCACAAGTTTGTTATAATTTTTATTAAAAATAAAAATTATGTTTTTTTTTTTTGACCTTTAATTGTGCAATGAAAATGAAAATTATTCAAGTTCGAGGCCATATACTCTATATTTCTTCATTAGGATATTGTCCTAACAAATAATCTATAGAATTTTTGTTTTCAAATTTATTATATAGATCTATCAACACATTCCTGAAAGGGTCAAATAATAAATTTGAAAACAAAAACTCTATAGATTATTTGTTAGGACAATATCCTAATGAAGAAATATAGAGTATATGGCCTCGAACTTGAATAATTTTCATTTTCATTGCACAATTAAAGGTCAAAAAAAAACATAATTTTTATTTTTAATAAAAATTATAACAAACTTGTGAAAAAAGGCAAAGTACCGCCTAGTTTACTTCCCCTGTTTTGTTTACAAACTTAACAAAACATAAAAAGGAGGAAAGAAACAAAAACGTGTATTGAATATTTACCAAAGGTAGACATACACACAAACAAGTTTTCAATTTATTTTTTGATCAATGGTTATAATCTTTAACTTCAAAATCATATGTATATTAGTTCTCATGTAGTGAGTAAACTAGTTCATATGAATGCTTGATGTTTGACATGGGATTTTTACCGCTTTCAAAACGTGTTCTGATGATGGGAACCTAGAAAATTCCCGAAATAGATCTATCAACACATTCCTGAAAGGGTCAAATAATAAATTTGAAAACAAAAACTCTATAGATTATTTGTTAGGACAATATCCTAATGAAGAAATATAGAGTATATGGCCTCGAACTTGAATAATTTTCATTTTCATTGCACAATTAAAGGTCAAAAAAAAACATAATTTTTATTTTTAATAAAAATTATAACAAACTTGTGAAAAAAGGCAAAGTACCGCCTAGTTTACTTCCCCTGTTTTGTTTACAAACTTAACAAAACATAAAAAGGAGGAAAGAAACAAAAACGTGTATTGAATATTTACCAAAGGTAGACATACACACAAACAAGTTTTCAATTTATTTTTTGATCAATGGTTATAATCTTTAACTTCAAAATCATATGTATATTAGTTCTCATGTAGTGAGTAAACTAGTTCATATGAATGCTTGATGTTTGACATGGGATTGTTACCGCTTTCAAAACGTGTTCTGATGATGGGAACCTAGAAAATTCCCGAAATAGATCTATCAACACATTCCTGAAAGGGTCAAATAATAAATTTGAAAACAAAAACTCTATAGATTATTTGTTAGGACAATATCCTAATGAAGAAATATAGAGTATATGGCCTCGAACTTGAATAATTTTCATTTTCATTGCACAATTAAAGGTCAAAAAAAAAAAAAAACATAATTTTTATTTTTAATAAAAATTATAACAAACTTGTGAAAAAAGGCAAAGTACCGCCTAGTTTACTTCCCCTGTTTTGTTTACAAACTTAACAAAACATAAAAAGGAGGAAAGAAACAAAAACGTGTATTGAATATTTACCAAAGGTAGACATACACACAAACAAGTTTTCAATTTATTTTTTGATCAATGGTTATAATCTTTAACTTCAAAATCATATGTATATTAGTTCTCATGTAGTGAGTAAACTAGTTCATATGAATGCTTGATGTTTGACATGGGATTGTTACCGCTTTCAAAACGTGTTCTGATGATGGGAACCTAGAAAATTCCCGAAATAGATCTATCAACACATTCCTGAAAGGGTCAAATAATAAATTTGAAAACAAAAACTCTATAGATTATTTGTTAGGACAATATCCTAATGAAGAAATATAGAGTATATGGCCTCGAACTTGAATAATTTTCATTTTCATTGTTTGTCTATTAGTTTTTACTGATGTGAGTATTTGCGTTGTAAATTTGAGATCAATTTTGTTACGACAATATTCTCTGAAATAACTTTTTCTATTACCCAATATGAACTGACTTTAATACTTCCAATGTAATAATTGAAGTACTCCAATGTGGTAATTATTTATAATCTATATCATACAATGCCGAGGCTATTTAATGCCAATGGTTACCATAAAATCTGGCATAACAGCATCTAATCAGAAAAAAAACATCAATATCAAACTATAATCGTTGTTAATTAAAAATCTAGACATGTCTATAGAAAATAAAAATATATTTCTTAACTTTCAACTCAATATACGGTATATAAGTATTACTCTAAGCAATTTTATACCACTCATAAGCCAACTCAAAAACAAAAACAATTGAGTTCAATTGTTAAAATTATTTCTTATGAACTATAAGCATTGCGCATGCTTAACATGCTTTGGAAACATCTCAAACAGGCAACAGCAATTGTTGTTAACATAGCGGGCGACTTATTTTTTGCTTTAATGTTTTTTTTTTTTCTAAATCACGTTTTGTGGCTTAAAACTAAACAAGGTGCTTCATATTGTGGCCAGAGTTGTCAGAGAGACCAATATTATACCAACTTTTACTTTAGTTGCAGACGTGTTTTCATACTGTTCGCTTCGCTTTAACGGATACAATTCTAATTCAGTTAAATAATCATAAATAACTATAAATAAACGTTTATCGTTTTGAAAATTATAAAAAAGTTGTTGTATGTGTTTGTTTCTTAAAATAGTTTTAATTTCCTAAAATTTTCCATTAACTCGATTTTAAGATCTATTTATTAAAAACTTTTAAAAACAACTTAATCCTATTTTTTAATTGGATCCTATTTTTGAAATTGGATATACTAGAAAACAAAAAAAAAAAAACTAGATTTATAAGTTACATAAATTTTAGATTAATAATATATGCAGGTGAACTTAAGCCGGTTTCCTTAAAAAAAAAAAAAAAATAAATCAACAAATTGTCAACAGGTTTTTTTTTTTTTTATTAATTTCTATGGAAAAATTTTCATATTTTTTTTTTAAATTCAGGATACAATGTGTTTTATTTTCATTATTGCATTAATTACACTAATCAACAGTTTGCAACTTTTTGCGGAACCTGTCTTTGAAGTACATATTTTTCAGACTTGAGCGATGTCAATTACATTTTACAATCATTCACTTGTGAAATTTTTCTATATCATTAATAATATCAGACATACGCTCACACTTGTGAGCTTAAACGCTTCCTTGGAAAATTTGTAAAATTTTTTATACCAAACATGGGGATTAGTAACAACACCTGGGTATTTAATTACAGGCAATTACTCAATTTCACCCAATAATTACTCAAAATTCACCTGTGCAATAACTCCCAGGTGAAAAAAGTCCCAAAAAAAAAAAAATGAAATAAGTCCCAAAAATTTTTCATACATATTTTGGGAGTAATTTCAAATGAAATAATACCCAGTTCTTTTGCAGTTATTTAATTTTTTTTAAGAAGTTATTTCATGTTTGTTATTAGGTGTTATTTCATAATGCAGGAATTCCGAAATGAAATAAGTCCCAACAGAACTTAGCGTGGGACTTATTTCATTTTTAGTAGGAGTTATTTAATTTTCAAAAATTCATTATTTTTTTAATATTATTATTATTCTAAACGGTTCCTATTATGGGATCTTTCAACATATTTTGATGAGCTTCTTAAATTGACCTAACATAATCTGATCTTTAACAAATTTTGAAGGCGTAACGTTATATTGCCCAAAGTCATATTGCCCAAGAAAAAAAAGACATAGCGCCCAAAAAAATTATATGTAAATTGTTGTTGTAAAATGTTCTTGTTTTTGGGCAATACGACATTGATTTGGAGGCCATTTAAACGGAGCAATTTTTTGCATGCAACGTTGCCTGCAATTATTGTTTGTAGGCAAACGGGGTAGAGAAGCAAGCGGGGTAGCAAAAATTGCACGGTTTTCGTTTTTCAAGATATTTTTTGACATTTCTTTTTCTATCGTTCGTATTCTTGTTAATTTGCTTTATTCGTATTCGGCTTCTCAAGTGTTGTGTATCGAAAATATTTCGTAAAATAAAAAATAAATAATGTGGAATAGAGAACTATTTATATATTATTTTAAATTATATTATTTTATATTATATATATTATTAAATTATATTATTTTTAATTATTACGAATAAATTAAATTTCAACGAATGAACCATTAAAGAAGATTGGCAAAATAAACATCAAAAAAATTGCATGCAAAAACTCCTCGTTTAAATGTTCATGATTTTTAGAATCAACTTTAAAAGAGAATTCAAAAATTGCCTGCAATTAATTTCTTCGTTTAAATGGCCTCTTGGACGAAATAACATTTTTTGTTGGGCGCTATGACGGTTTCTTGTTTGGCCAAAATAAATTTGGGCGCTATGACGGTAAAAAAAGAAGTTACTGTCCGAACTCATAATTTTTTTTTTTTAAATGTCATAAGACCTTGAATGTCAAGGCTGATTCATGAAATCAAACAAAAGAGCTTTAAGGAAACCAAAAAAAAAATTTTGTGTCGCACGCAGAAAACACTTTATTTCGCGTAGCCGCCTGCCGTGTTCTACGGAGGAAAAAAAAAACCCTAAAAGCGGCCGAAGGCCGCCACACAGAAAAACTTGTTTTTACAAATCCAATGTCGAATCCCTTGAAATCTTATTTTTAAGACAATAAGTAATATAATTTGAGCAGTCATAGCTTTGTCATTTAAACAGCTAATTGATTGTTTTTTATCTTAAATAAAAGAGTAGAGCATTGGCCTTCTGTTTATTTAACGTTTATACACTAATATATAAAATTTTTAATAAAACAGACTTTTAAAAAATAATCATCAAAAAACAATAAATCTTGGTGTGGGTTGGTATTTTGGGACATAAAAAGTTATGAAAGGTCAAATAAATGTTACTTGATGTCTTAAAAATATAAGATTTCAACAGATTCGACATCTGATTTGAAAAACAAGTTCTTCTGGGTGGCGGCGGCCTACGGCCACGCTTAGGGGTTTTTTTCCTCCGTAGAACTCGGCATGCGGCTTCGCGAAATAAAGTTTTTTCTGCGTGCGACACAAAAGACATTATGTCTTATGACATAAAATAAAATGCCATAGCACCCAAAAAAGAGTTTGGAGTTTTTTCTGTCATTGATTTGGTCGTTATAACATATTAACATCCACAATTTTGGGGGATATGCGGACATTTGGGCAATATGTCATTTTGGTTTTTGAGCAATACGACTTTGGGGAATGTAACGGTACGCCCTTACTTCATTTCTGTTTCATGGACTATTTTTGAGAGTTATTTAATTTTTATTCTTTGGAAATTATTTCATGATGAAATAACAACCAAAACCTAGGATTTGTTTCATTTTTGTTTTGGAAACTATTTAATTTTTTTAGAATTTATTTCACTTTTTCGAGACGGGACTTATTTAATTTTTTTAGAATTTATTTCATTGGGAGCTTTTTGCACTGGGACTTTTTGCACCTGGGACTTATTGCATAGAGCCGTAATTAGACATACACAAGTAATTGGCCTGAAATTAAATACTCAAATATTAGTATTATGTCCCATGTCTGGTATTGACAAAATTGAAAATTTTCCAAGGAAGCGTTTAAGCCAACAAGTGTGAGTGTAGTTATGAAATTATTAATGATACAGAAAAATTTCACAAGTGATTGATTATAAAATGTAGTTGACGTCGCCCAACTCTGATATTATTTAATACACGACTATTCCAAATTTGTAATTTTTTTTTTCTCATTTGCAGTTGTTTAAATATAGTGGTTTTTATATATGTATTATATCATTCACCCCATTTTATCGTATATTGCTCCTCAAAATCATACTTTTTTTAAGAATATACATCTACACACAATTACGAGGCGGATCAATAAGCCCGTGACTTTTTGCATGAAACACAGTTTTTTTTGCAAAAAAAGAAATTTATTTTTCGACATAATCTCCTTTTAGCTCAATTAAGAGCAAACGCGGCACCCATCTTGCAGACAGCTTTCTTAAACCCAACTGATTATTTAAAATCGAAACCACACTGCCATATGAAATGCCTATGTCATCAACAATCTCACGCACTTTTACTCTTCGATCGGCCAACACCATATCGTTGATTTTTTCGACATTTTCGGGTGTATTGACCTCAATTGGTAGTCCAGAATGTTTAGCGTAATTTATACTTGTGCGACCACAACGAAAGTCAGTAAACCACTTTTTTACCATTGAAATCAATGGTGAAGAGTCCCCATAGTTTTTATCAAGCTTTTCCTTGGTTTGATTGACGGTTTTGTTTTTCGCAAAAAATAATGTTTAATGAGCACTCGAAATTCACTTTTTTCCATTTAAAAAACAATCCACGAGGTTGTATGTTTTGAACAGATGTAAAACGCAAAGTAAATGACGGAACTTGCTTAAAATTTGACAGTAGTCTATTTACAGGTGGTACTTGATGGGAGCAGTGTTGCATTTCATATAACTACGAGGGAAGTTCGAAAAGTCACGGACTTATTTATCCGCCCTCGTATCTTTCATTTGAGTATAATTATGTCGGTGTTTGTTTCAGGATATCTTGCCGGTAATGCAAGGATATTGAAATTTTTACATGCGTAGTTTTATCCTTATAAATTTTGTGTATGATAAAAAAATTAAAATTTTATCACCATGCGTAACCAAACACTTAACTCATTTTTGTATTAAAATTGCAAATCCATAGAAAATATCTTGAAATATTTACAAAACTGGCATTTCAAAAGCTACAAATGAGAAGTTGTTTTTGGCAGATTAAAAATCACCTTATCTAATTGTTTAAATATTGCTATTTTGCATATACAATTTTAAGTAATCTAAAGTTTTTTGTTTCTAATCCGATTTTCAAATAATTAACATATTTGCTTACAATTGTGGGTTATCTCTAATAGTTCCCGAGATATTTCCATTTGAAATTGAGAAATTCTAAATTTGGTCCGACTCAGGTACAGTTTTTTTGGGAATAGCGGGACGAAATCAGGCAAATTTGTTTTTCAAATAACTACTCTTTTAATAAGTAAATTCTTGATTAAATAAAAACTACATTCGTTTAAAGTATTAAAAAAATCATATTTTTGAGATTTTTTCCCAAAAAGCACCAACAGTCTTTTACCTCCAAATAAATATTTTCTTTCTGAACATATACTATTCTGAAAGGTCTTTATATTAAAAGCGAGTTGTGTTCTGATTTGTATATACTTTTCCCCCAGCCGCTTCTAAAGTTGGTCCATAATTGGACCAACTTTAGGGGTTAAAAAAGTATAGTTGCTATCGTTGGTATCACTCAGTGATTACCGCGTGGAGGTGATAATACAAATTGAATAACCTCGGATGGCTTTTTTAAAGTGAGTTAGTTTAGTTAGTCATTAGTGGGGCAACCAAAAATAAGCTAGAGCTTGTTTTTTTAATTGAAAGGATATAACAATTTAGATCGAACACAAGTTCTGATCTTAAAATTATAAAAAATTTTAAGCTATATTTGTTAGAGCTTTTTTTAGCTTGTTTCTTATATTTACTTATTTTAGATTATTTTGTAAATATAAGAGTGTTTTTGTCTTATTTCTTTAAAAAATTAGATTATTTTAGTTTGAAGTTTTTTTAATTGAAAGCTAAAAATTTAATGCTACATGTGATAAAGGGGATAACATTGGTTTATGAAAATATTTTGTTAAACTAATTTGAATTTTAAAGCTTAAGAAGAACTACTTTTCTATTACAGCTTTGTTTGACTGACGAAGTTCCAAGGAACAAATTATTTTTAAATTTGAACGGCTTATTCTACTATTTTTAGAGCTTTATTTAAGACCTTAAAACCTGGTTTTTAGAGCAGTTTTTTGATTGCCCTAGTCATTCGTGTCGAAGACGGAGGTTTAAAAAAAGAGCCGTAGTCAAAAGTTTTTTTTTTTTTTAAATCACGCGATTTGAGTGTAAGTTTACTTTGAGGTCCGAAATGTTAGCAAAAATTTTAACAATTAATTGTAGTTTTGTTCAGTTGGTCATTAGATTTGTTAGTGCATATTTTTGCATATTGTGCTTTAAATGCATATTTTTTGCATATTTTGCTTTATATGCATATTTTTATTGCATATTTATACTTATTTATCTTTAAATGCATATTTTTATTACATATTTTTATTTAGCATTAAATGCGTATTTTTATTGAATTTTTCTAAGTTTTTCTTAACCACGTATTCAGCTTCTTAGAAGCTGAACTGGCTTAGAGTTTACAGGCGCTGATCCAGAAAAAGGTGTTGGGGATTGAAGTTAGAGTATTTTTAACTAACTTTTTAATATTTATATTATATTTATATTTTTGTATTGAAAAATTTTATTTTGGTGGAGGAAATATCACATTTCCCTCCCTCTGGATCCGCGCCTGGAGTTTCGAAGAAAAATTACAAAAAGAGGTACTTAAAACTAATAATTTTTCATGTCTTTAACAATTTAAATTATATTTTAAAAATAAGTTGTACTGTTTTATATATTCTCAACATACGCTTTGCTGAATTAATACAAAATTTTTATTATTTATGTGTATTAAAAAAAAAGGATTTAAAAAAGACTAAAAACTTGTTCTCATTAATCCCAATGAATCTAGTGGGAGCTACTCTTTACGGATCATAAAAAAACATTTTTAAAATCGTTAGACAATTTCCTTTCATTTGAGTACCCACACACACTATCATGTTTCTGGGCGTACCAGTTTTTAGGTCCTGGAGGCCTCTTAACCGATAATAGAAAAAAATTTCTTTTTTAATTCTGGAGAGGTTCATATACTTTTTTTGAGGGTTGCCCGAAAAAGTAAACTTCAGCCAAAAGTTCTTCTTACAAATATTCTTGGCCTATTTGGAACTAGTTCGTTACTTTATTAAAACAATATAGTATGATGAAATATGTGGAGTAAAATATATGGTTTTTATTAGAGAGGCAAGCTCCAAACCACCCAAAACTTTGTCTAATGAACGAATTTTGAAAACAAAGTTGAGAATTTTTTACAAAACGTGCAAAATGTACACAAATGTGCCAAAACAGAAATTATTTGGACAAAAATTTTAAAAATCTGGTGTCGTTTAATTTTCATCGAAAATTCGCTAGGTAACACACAAATTTGCAACTGTTTTTTAACTACCCATATGGTAAAAACAGTCGTCAAATTTGAAAAACTCAAATTGTTTTTTCAAATGAATAAAAATTTTTGAGTTTTTGACCGGGCTACCCCCTGGATATATTTATTTGGGTGTAAAACTATGTTCCCCCAAAAAATAAGTATAATCGGATATCGGGAAGACGTGGCGGATCGAACCTGACTACTAAAAACGGATTATAATTTGTACATTTTATCAAAAATTTTAATATTTAAAACGAATTTGACTTAAAAACATTAAAGAATCATGATGGAATGCATGGTGTTTGTAATAGAGCAGTAAAAACATAAATCGGTTAAAAAACAGCCGAGTTATTACAATTTCCTCCGGCAACCGATGTAGTGCATACCATTTAATCAAGAAATTCAAGCCTAAAATTCGAAATTTATTAAAGTTACAAAAACATTTTTACAAAAACATTTTGTTTTCTATAATTTTCAGGAAACTCAGACAAGAAGTAATTTTCATCTTGTATTTTGCTAACTCGTTTTAAATTATTCCTAAAAGGGTCAATACTTTTAAACAGGGACCGTAACGGTTATAAGTGATATCAAAAAAGTTCCTTTATAACAGTTATTTTTTGGCTTAAAAAGAAAAAAACAACATCCAAAACAGTTATTTTTCAACGTAAAAATAAAATATCGGATGAAACTCTTAAGAAGAGAGTTTTATTTCGCCTTCATTAAATAAAACTCTTTTGAGGAGTTTTATTTTTTTCGTCTAAAATAAAACTCATTTGAGGAGTTTTATTTTAAAACTTATTTGAGGAGTTTTATTTTAAAACTCATTTGAGGAGTTTTATTTTTCCGTCAGAGAATAAAACTCATTTTATGTAAATTGACACTCAAAGCTTGCCGTTTGCCAGATCATTACAATTTGTAAGGCAGTGTAATCTAATCACTTGCATTGCAATTGAAAAAATCGTCATTGAAATGAAAACATGTGTGGTTTTAATTTGTTATTGTTTGATTCATATTATTAAATGGTTGTTGTTTTATTTCTTATATATGCAGATATGGAACAAGAAAGCGAAGGAAGTGATAATGAGGATGAAAAAAAGCTTTCTATGAAATCGACACTTTTTCTCCAATGCCCTTATCGATTGATAAACCTCTTTTAGAGTTCTGGGAGGCTAAAAGAATACACTATCCGTACTTGTATACATTGGAAAAACTATACAGTGTGTACCTGCAAGGATCATTCTCTGCTCTTAAATTGGTATTGAGCGACCTGCGTTCAAATCTTTCAGCAGAAAATTTAGAAAAAGTTATGTACGTTAAATTAAATAAATAAATTACTGCACACATTATAGAAAATAAAGTCAAATAAATAGTAAAGAAGAAAATAAACATGAGTTTTATTTTAGACGGAAAAATAAACTCCTTAAATGAGTTTCAAAAATAAAACTCCTTAAATGAGCTTTATTTTCTGACGGGAAAAATAAAACTCCTCAAAAGAGTTTTATTTCAGACGGATAAAATAAACTCCTCAAAAGGGTTTTATTTAATGAAGGCGAAATAAAACTCTCTTTTTAAGAGTTTCATCCGATCTTTTATTTTTTCGTTGATAAATAACTCTTAACTGTGGAATTGAGATCGTTTCCTTAAGATCATAATAGATTCTGAAAAAGCACTTCAATACGAATCGTTTGGTATATAATAGTATACGTCTCCGTTGACTCTAACATAGAGAGTTTTTGAGTTAAAGTTTTCGGGATAACTGTTATTATCGGTCTCTGCTTTTAAACATTGTTTTCAAATCTCCAATTTTAAAGTTTTAAAATTTTTTTTTAAGAAATTTCAGAAAATCAATGTTTGAACTCTAGGGTTTTATTTTATTCCTTTTGTAGGGCAGCGATTTGGGCTAGGGCAGCGATTTTGTTTCAGCAGATTTCGAGAAAACAACGATTTTTGCAACTTTACTTAATTGTTTTTTTAAATACCATAAGATTTTGGTCGTAATTTGACAAAAAAAAAAATCATATAATCTAAATCGGAAAAATGGAGATACATTAATTCACCCTGCCAAAAAACATTTTTTTCATATAAAGAGATACTTAACACAAATGATCGCGGTGGCCTTCACTCATAATATGCCATGCTAAAAATACGAAAATAATGTCAAAACAACAAAAACTTTCGTAAAATGAACAAATATTGGTTTATTTACATAAGTTTTTGTATATGACATTTATTGGTATTTTTATGCTTGGATTATTATCTGTGTTCCAGTAGTCGTAGACTGTTAAAATTGTGCCAATATATTATGCTTTTGTGTAGCTAAACAAAAGCGTTTTTGGGACACCCTAATGTAGATATTACCTCAAATTTAGTTAATGTAGATGTATGCAGGTATATGAAATCATGTATGGAGATTTATGTATATTAGGGTGTCCCAAACAATTTTTGTTTGTTGCTCAAGCTTAATTTGAATGCTAATGAGCTAAAGTATTTTTGAGAATATTTTCAGATATTTAGGAAATAGGTTTAGAGGTAGCTCAAATCGATTTTTTTCCAAAAATCGGGGTTTTTGGACGTTTTTGAATTTTATTTATAACTTATTTAATAACCAAAATTTCGAAGCATCTGAGTCAAGCTTATCAAGAAAAATGTCCAAACTTTATATTTATCTGCATAAACCTCAAGTTTCTGCAATGATTTTGTATATTTACGGAACGTGTATTACTTTTTCGTAATTTTTGCATACATTTTGAAAATAACGCTTTATAACTTTTAAAATTTCTATGAAAATAGAAAAACTAATGATACAGTTTAAAAGATTGACAAATTCTAATAATTGTGTTAAAACAATTTTTGAATTTGCTCTTACTGTTCCAGAGTTATATTAAACCCTTTTAAAGCTTTGTACCCATTGTACAAAACTTATAATATTATATGCTCTTTGCCATCAGATTTGATTTAAAATCTGAATTTTGTGATTTTTCGTGTTTCACGAACTAATAATTTTTTGATATCTTGAGTGAAAAAATAAAAACTAACAGCGAAAATCTCTTAATTATGAGATTTTTTAGCGTTTCGCGGACTCACCATTTTAAAAGTTTTAAAAGCGTTATTTACAAAATTTATTCAAAAATTACGAACAAATTAAATATATGGTACGGTACGCAATGTTCAAAAGCGTTGCCGAAATATAACATAAAAATAAAATTTGGAAAGTTTTCTTTAAAAATACCAAGATATAAAAAAAATTCAAAAAGCGTCCAAAATCGATTGCGTGACCTCTAAACCTCTTCTGAAAAATCTAAAAAAAAAAAATCTCAAAAATACTTTACACCATAAGTCTTCAAATTAATCTTAAGCACCCATGAAAATCGAAAAACAAAAAAATTTTGGGACAAACTAAGGAACATTTTATGAGTGCATGTGCAAACGACATTGAACCTTTATGAATCCATATATGAAAATTTTTTTTTGGGAATTTTTATAATCAATGTGCTACTGTCCTAAAAATTATTTAAGTAGTGAATGGTCATCCATATTTGAACGTACTAGAAAAAAATAACCTACATTTCCATATATGGACAAATATGGTCATATACATTAGAGCGACTCACCAAAAAAAAAAATGAACCTTGGACTCCTAAAAATAAACCTTGGACTTTTTTAAGATGACATTTAAAATATTTTGGCTCCAGCTTTGACCTCTCGTGAGCTGAACCATTTGAAAATGGGTCTATTTTTGAATGTTTTTGTTAATTTGAGAATCTGTTTTCTTACCAACATATACAATATGGGTATCATAAGAAAGGTTTTTGTAAGGCGCGTTCAACTGCATATACAATTTGTCCATGGACGATCATCCATGTCCTTTTTTAAAGGATATTCTGAAAAAAAAAAACGGGTTTTGAATTTTTTGTGCGGGGTTGTTTGTAATAAAAATGCCAAATTAACATATTTTAATCTTTAGTCGATTTAATTAAATGCGGGTCTCAGCTTTTTTTGAAATTCGTGCTAGTTCTCGTTTTGACAAAAAATGCAATGGGGTGGTAACTCTTCGTTTTAAATAGGGCAATATGGGTATCAAATTTTTTCTTTTGCCAAGTACATCATCTTTGTATGTAAATAATTTAGATTTTTGCAAATTATATGCATTTTACACGGTGCTCTGGAATATATATAAATGCAATTTTGTGGTAACTCTAATATGATAGCGGACTTAGTTTCTAGATCATGTATGGATGAAAATAGGACTAAAGAAAGAAAAAAAAAAAAATTATCCACGACTTTTTGGAGGCATATTCTTTTCGCAAATTAAAAAAGTTATTAAATTTTATTTTAAATCTATGATAAATTCGCAAGTCGTTTTTGTTTTGAGGACAGTTTTGTAAATATAAACAATAAAATTTAATAACTTTTTTTAATTTGCGAAAAAAATATGCCGCCAAATCTGCTATCATATTAGAGTTACCACAAAATTGCATTTATATATATTCCAGAGCACAGTGTACAATGCATCTAACTTGCAAAAATCTAAATTATTTAAATACAAAGATGATGTAATTGGGAAAAGAAAAAATGTTATACCCATATTGCCCTATTTAAAACGAAGAGTTACCACCCCATTGCATTTTTGTCAAAACGCGAACTAGCACGAATTTCAAAAAAAGAGCTGAGACCCGTATTTAATTAAATCGACCAAAGATTAAAATACGTTAATTTGGCATTTTTATTACAAACAATCCCGAACAAAAAATTCAAAACCCGTTTTTTTTTTACAGAATATCCTTAAAAAAGGACTTAGATGATCGTCCTTGGACAAATTGTATATACAGTTGCACGCGCCTTACAAAAACCTTTCTTATGATACCCATATTGTATATGTTGGTAAGGAACAGATTCTCAAATTAACGAAACATGAAAAAATGGACCCTTTTTCAAAATGGTCCAGCTCACGAGAGGTCAAAGCTAGAGCCGAAATAGTTTAGATGTCGTCATAAAAAACACTAATGTTCATTTTGAGGGGGTACACCTTGCACGAATTTCGCTTCCATACAATTTGAGTCGCTCTAATATACATATGTTACTATATTATTTTATATGGTCATATTATATATTTTTGTCACGTCTTAGAAAATATTAGCCGGATTCATGTAATGTCATATACAGTGTAAACAACCTATTTTATAACATTTATGTCATAAATGTTTTGCCAATCTTCAAAAGTTTATTATACAATTTGTTTTGTTTTTTATTTGAATGTTTCAAACATTAAAAAAAGGGGACAAACAAATTGTTTTGACTGTTCATAATAAAATTTTATATGTTATAGAAAAAGAGGAATATTTTTCGAAGAAATAACGTGAAATTTGAGAAGAAATTGTTAATTTCCGTACCTGCAAATACGCTGTGCGTACTAATACACCAAATACGAAGTGTATTATGAATACCCCCATTTTATTTAAAAAAAAACTGTTTTAATAAAAAATTAAATTAAATATCTTTGACTTTCAAAAAATCATCATTTCACATCTTATTTTTCTATAGTTTTTGGGATTTTTTTTTTTTATTTTCAAAATTTATATTTTTTAAAATTTTTCAAAAACTATAAAAAATGTGGAATTTTTGAAAACCTAGGAAATTCGCTTTTATTTAAAAAATAAAAACAAATTTTGTTTTTGAAAAAGTGATAAAATAGATTTTAAATTGAAAGGGAAATTCCCTTTGGGCTTTCAAAAAATCAATATTTGTATTTTGTATTTGTATTTATTAAAGTATTGATTTTCTAATACAACAAGATACAGTATCTTATAAATTACAGTATTAGAATCTGACAAGTTAGAGTATAATTTAGTACACTAATTTGAGAAACAATATTTAATTTAATAATATTATATAAGTATAAAGAAAAATAATTTTTAATTTAAAGAACAATAAAAAATAAAAAACAATAAAAAATAAAAAACAAAAAATTTAAATTGTCAGGAATAATGTTTTCTTAGTAATTTTTTGAATTTTATTGCGTTGATGGTTTTTTGCAAATCATATGGAATATGGTTCCAGAGATGGATTGTTAGAATAAAGAACTGCTGTTCAGAAGCTGTATTTCGATGTTGAAATTGAATTATACAATTATTTCTGGGTGATAACGTGAGTGTTAGCCGATCAAAAAGGTATTTGGGTTCTTTGGTCATAACTATTTTGTGAAGAAAAACTAAGTTTTTAAACTTTAGGTAGTTATCCAGTGAAATGCCCAAAATACGACAAGAATACCTAGAGAAACTATCAAATCTTGAAAGACCAAAGATGTACCGTGTGATGTTATTATAGGTAGTGTTTAGCTTTCTTGTGTCATTTGTATTACAACCAGCGAAAACTTCAGAAGAGTACAGTAAGGTTGGTAATAGATAGGTTTTTGCCAATAGCATTCGTATTTTCGGCGGAGTGAAATATTGAGTTACCCATAAGCTTCTTAGCATACCGTAGATTCTACCACAAGTTTGATTTACGTGGTTAGACCAAGTAAGTGTTTTATTGAATACGACGCCTAGATTTTTAACAGTATTTACTATATCAATTTTTGAGCCACCAAGAAAAATGTTTATTTCGTGATAAATTTTAACCGACTTTTTACATATGATTATGCACTTTGATTTCTTTGGATTAAGACGTAAACCATTGGCTGAAGCCCAGACAAAAATCGTATGTAGGTCATTGTTAAGTTTAATTATTGTTGAACTTACTAATGACTTTGGACAGCTCAAGTACAATTGGACGTCATCTGCATACATCTGAATATTCGTATGTTGAAGCTGTAGTGGTAAATCATTCGCATACATTGAGTATAACAGTGGGCCAAGGATAGAGCCCTGTGGGACACCCCTTTTAACTAGCAGAGGCCTTGAGATATTACCATTACTAACAACAGACTGCGATCGATCTGAGAGGTATGACGAGATTAGTCTGACAGACATTGGAGAAAAGTTAAACATTTTCGATAGTTTTATGCCTAGTATATTATGGTCAACTGTGTCGAATGCTTTCGAGTGGTCCAATAAAACCAGGAAAGTTATTTTACTATCATCCAACTTGCTTCGAATGTTCTCGACAACATCCGATAGAGCTGTGATACAGCTATGATGGGGTCTAAACCCTGATTGACGGTCAGTTAATAATTTATTCATTTCCACATATTCATTAATTTGTTTATGCAAAAGACGCTCAAAAACTTTGGAAAGGAAAGGAAGAATGGCAATTGGTCGATATTCCTTATCCGTTTTTGGAACCGGAATAATTTTGGCATGCTTCCAACCGTTTGGATAAGTGCTGGTGGTAACAATAGTGTTAAATAGATACACAAAATAGTGAATTATAAACGGCAGAATAAGTTTAACAAACCTGGGATGTATCTCATCCAACCCCATCGCATTAGATTTTACTGAATGAAAACCTTCAACTACATCTGTTGCGTTAAAACATTGAAAATTAAGTTGATTCGCTAACTCCATATTGTCACTATTGGACTGGTTGGCAATAAAAGCTTAGTTGTGCTGGTGGTTGTGGTATATTCACGAAATTATCATTTAGCGTGTTAACATCAATATCGTTTGCACCAATTGGTGCGCTAACAATCCCAATATCGCGAATCTGCTTCCACGTACTCTTACTGTCGATTGCCCTGTTAAATCTTTCAGAATAATAAGACGATTTGTCATTCCTTATTTTTGAAACAACAGTTCTCCTGGCCAAGCGATATTCATTGTGAAATTCTGATGTTTTGTACCGTTTCCAAAGTCGATATAGATTGTCACGTTGTTCAATTAAGAGTTTTGTTTCATTAGTAAACCATGGCGTTGTCTTATCTTTTATCTTGTTAGTCTTAATAGGAACATGTTTATCATATATTTGTAAAATACGATTATTAAGAAAAGTTAACTGGTTATCAGCAAAGGGAATGTGATAGATTTGATCCCAGGGGGTATTTACAAGATCATATTCCAAAGCCGTAGTATTAATGCTGTTAAAGTCGCGATAGCTATAGGTTTGAGGTTGACTTTTCACGTTAAGTTGTAAGTAAGAAAAATAATGTCATGTTTCGAAAAAGCTGGTGCAGCTAATTGATCATAAAGTAGCACATTTGCATATCATTTACAAAAAATAGATCCAGCAAAGTTCCATCAGCTGTGGAGAAATGTGTAGGTCTTGTAGTATTTACTGAAAACAGGTTAAATGATGACATCGTGGTAACAAGGTCCTTTCCTATGTTGGCAAGCAGATTACCATTAAAATCACCTGCTAGAATAATATTTGCATATTTAACTGAAAGTAGCTCTAATTTTAAAGAAAGAGAGTCTAATTTAATTTTCCTATGTGGTCGGTATATACACCCAATCAATAGTTTGTCGCCATGTGAGTTAACTTCAACAAATATGTATTCGACATCCTTAACAACATTGTATTTACAAACAAGTTTACATGAAATAGTATTTTTTATATAGATTGCTACACCACCGGCATAGCCTTCTCTATCAGATCTAAAAAGACGATAACCATTTAGTTCATAAATTTTATCATTAACATCCAGTTCGAACCACGATTCGGAAACACATATTGCATCAACCCCAGAATTTTCGTAAAGGAAGCGGAACTCGTCAATTTTACAACCCAAGCTTTGGGTATTCAAATGACAGGTACGAAAACCTGTTTGACGGTTAGCCAGAATGCGGATCATATTATAATTACCATCTCTAGAACCAAGATGATCAACAAAAAAATTTGTCATAATATATTTTTAATTCAACGCAATAAATTTTGTAATTAGGTTCATCAAAAAAATAAGTATGAATAAATTTAAAAAAGTGAACATAGATATATTTATCCTAAAGTAATAACATAAAAAGGTGAGATAAAAAATATATAAGATAATATAGTAAAAAACAATTACATCATAGCTGTCAACATAATGTAGTACTGGGATCCTCATCTCGTTCACGAAAAAGCTGGTCCAGTTCCTCAGGAAATTCAACCAATATCGGATCATCCGAGTTAAGTTTTTTTATGTAGACCAAACCACGGAGAGTATAGGCTGCTTGAATTTGTTTATTTTTTTTCATAGTGCGCGCTTCCGTAAATATTTTATGGTTATGTGGCGTTAAATTTTCATTAATATATATCGGCTCATCACTTTGTAAGCCCGCGTGCCTCAAACATAATGATGTTTTATTATCACGCCTATACTTCGATATCGATTTCAGAAGAAAATTTTTCTCAAATGGAGAGCTCAATTTAACAACTATCACTTCATCCTTGGGTGCATAAGGCTTGTTGTTTCTATAAATTTTTTTGAGTCTATATATACTTTCGATTTGAGGTGTAGCAATTTTCAAACTATCACATATGGTATCAAAGATGTTGAAAAGGTTTTCGTTTTTTAAATAGGGTATTCCAGCTAATCTAATACCACCTGCTACCACCGAATTTTCTTGCTTTAAGAACTTTCTTTTCAAATCAAGTATATCTTTCAAGTGATCACATTTAGAACTTTTAGTTTCAAGCTTGTTACTCTTTCTGCTAAATCACTTATTTCAGCTTGAATATTATGAATCTCGTTTTCAACAACAGAACTTATTCGTTTTTCACTCTCTTCAATAAAATATTTTCTACTTTTTTTTTTTTTTTTTATAGTTTTTGAGAAATTTTAATAAATTTAAATTTAAAAAATAAAATTTAGTTTGAAAAATTAAAGGAAATTTACTTCAATTTAAATAGAATTTAGGCATGTGCTACAAAATAAAAATATGAATCAGAGTCCTTACACACAGAGAAAGATTTAGCTATTTGCCAACTGAAATTCGGTTACTACGACTTAAAATTCAGTTATTACGAATTTCAGATGGTTGGAACAACTTAACATTAGTTTTCACAACAAAGTTCGGTTAATTCAACTAAATTTTAGTTCCAGCACCCAAAATATTAAGAAATCGAATGTAAATATCATTGCACTAACTGAATTTATAAGTTGTTACTATTGATATACACTTTTAAATTCGGTTGGCACTTTATTTCTCTGCCTGTATGAATTAGATTAAGATTGAAGTTGTTTATGATCGACCTTTTAAATGGGTTTATAAAACTGATTGAATATACAATTTTTATATGTTCCAAAATCGTTCCTGTCATTTTTACAATTTTAAATAATTATATCATATAAATAAAATATCATATAAATATAGACCATATTTTGCGAACATGCTATGTAATTTCAGGTTCCACATTTAAACACCTTTTGCAAATATGATATCACATATGTATACCTCCATATATGACCATATATGAGTCCTTTTTGAATATATGTAATCGCATATACTTCCATATATGAAACATATATTTCCATATTTGTCCATATAAGCAAACATATATGTCCATATATGAACATATTTGTACATATATGAACTTTTTTAACCGGGAAGTCTTCTTTATAAAACCCATGTTAATATACATATAACGGTATTTTCATTACATTAGGCATATACACACACTCCAAATGTACATGAATGTTTTGTGTAAGCATATGATAACTACAGGGTGTTAAGGGTTAAAGAGCTCACAGAAACATTTTCCAAAAATTTATCCCCACACATCCCGCACTCCTCACACCCCCTGCCAACCCTGCTTACTGGTTTAATTAAATTTCTACAATTGCAAAGCACATTCTATTGACCTGTCATTTTTTAATGCTTATTTTTTTAAATGATAATTTCAAATGAAGTCTATTTTAACTAATATAATAAGCAATTACTAATAAAAAAAAAAAACAAATGGAATGTGGTTTTAAAAATGCCATTTTAAAACTACTTTTATGTCAAATCCTAATGTGCAAATTTAAAAAAAAAAAACATTGTTGCAAGTGACATTAAATGTAAGAAAATTAAAAGCAATGAACCGTAAGTAATGCGAGTCGTTGTTATTTTTTTTGTAAAAGTTTCTCTAAAGACATTTACTAACATTATTTTTCAAATATTTTTTTTTTCACATTGATTTAATTATATAATTATGTGTTTTTTCATTATTTTTATAACTCATTTGTAATGTTTTTTTTTCTTAATGATTTGAAAGAAAGTACAGGGAGTAGTGGGTACTTACAAACGAACTTTGTTTGGTGGGTGATTGACACAATGAATTATATTTTACGATGTGGAAGAAAAAAAAAAAAACTTACAAAGAAGAGATTTATAATGTGAAAGTTGATTATGGTTTTTTTTTTTTTTTGGTTTATTAAACTAATAAAAATAATTGTGTTATTATTATAACGCTGTATTTGATTATTATAAAATTATTTCTTTATTTCCAAAAAAAAAAAAAAAATCATTAAAATTGGGAGTTAATTTAATTTCTCGTCTTTATTTATTTTTTTTTAGTTTCATAAAATTAACGGAAATTTGTATATTATTGAACTACTGTGATATTTGTTATAGACATCATAACTGCTTGGTATTCCTGCAACATGTTGCCGCAACATTTAAAAGCTACATTTGTGCTAGGCACATTTTTAATGGGTAAGTGTGTTTTTATAATGTATTTTATATTTAATTCATATTAATTACACTAGTTAACATATTTTTAAAAAATTTTGTGTTACAAACATGAGACTATTGTTTTATTATGTATTTAGTAGGGTATTCAATTACTCGGGTTTGCTTTTGTTCGAGTAATCGAGTAACTCGATTTTGAGGTTTTAATTTACTCGAGTAGGCGAGTAAGATTTTAAAATTGCTCGAATAACTCGAACAATTTTAATACTTTAATTTATTTTCCAAAAACTCACATTTTTGTAAGTTTTATATTTTATTAGTACTAATAATAACATATATATAAAAATTAACAAATTAATTAAAAATTTTAGTAAAAAAGTATATCTAAAAGAGAAAAACATTTGCTAAGATCATTTATTATTGCGACAGTTTTGTCTCAGTACACTCAAAGCATAAAAATTGTTGAAATCTTCATTGATTTTCTTTCAATATAACTGGTTCATAAATATGTATTAAACTGTTTTATAAAAATATTTGTAAGGTGATCCGTTTTGTAATTTCACTCAGACTTGACACAGTTTTGTTATATTAGTGTGTTAGTACTAAACGAAAAAATAGTCCATTTTGTCCTATCATTTTGGGATTTTGAGATATGTAATTTTTCTAAAAAAATTATAAAGAAGTTTTGAAACAACTTTCATGTATATTTAAGAAGATTTTCATCATATTAATGAAAACTTCATTACTTCTATATGTTAATTTAATATGTGGAAATTTTGCGTAGGACCGCTATGAATTTCCATATAGGGCTTCTAAATTTGGCTTGTTACAACGACATAAAAGGGACCAACAATAAGTTTTTAGTTAATGACATTTAAAAATTCCTTTTTGAAAATATAGTATTTATATGTTGTTTCTTTAGATCAAATGGCAACTAAATTAAAAAAAAAAAAATAATGTTTGATCCCACTTTTAAACCCTAAAATCCGCACCAATAATCTAAACACCCCAGTCTTAGAACTTGTTTCTTTAAAAAATATCCAAGTTTCTTCGATATCGGAGTTTTTCGCATAAGTTCTTCGTTTTTTCGTAATAATAATTTCTTTAACAGTGCTCACTTAATATAAAAATACACTTAACATTTAAATATTCACTATAACAGTCACATTATTTTATACAAAATATTAAAAAAATATAAATAGTTCGTATTTTTAATTACTCGAGTTACTCGATTAATCGACCAAAATTGTTCGAGTTATTCTTTACTCGAAATTGGCCACTTCGAATTATTCGAACAATTGTTCGACATCATTTCATCGATTAATCGAGTAACGGTTAACCTATTGATACCCTAGTATTTAGGCCTTCTAAACCCAAAAAGCGCATTAATTTTATTTATGCAGTAGTTTAAAAAAAAAAAATTTATTTTTAATTTAATTTTTAAGTAATTTGATTATTTTGACTATAACTCGGTTTAGGATCAAGCTATTTTGTTCAGTCAAATTGCAAATCATTTAATGCGCAACACATCTTTTGAATACTGGTTTTAAATCGATTTTAGTAGTTTAGGACCTAGTGAGTCGAAATTATTCAACAAAAAATAAAAAACGAACTATTTGAAAAAATATATAAGATATTGTACTTGTCTTTTAATGAAAAATATAAACTATATTTTTATCCTTAACCTAGCATTTCGACAAAGACAAAAAAAAAA